>JAUCBJ010000443.1:0-31576 GCA_032718475.1 Nemertoderma westbladi | reverse complement strand
CCGCTGCCTGGTAAACCAGACCCGCTAGCGGATAAACCAGACCCACTAGCAGCGGGTAGAACAGTTCCACCGGTATTGCCGACTGATTTCGCCCCTCCTGCGGGTGGGGGTGTTTCCTGATGAACGGGAGGGTTGAGTTTCGAGTACTTTGGATCGAACGGTTCCAGGGACACCTCGTCCCGGGGTGTGTTAGTCCCGTGGGACGACGGGGTCCGTTTACTGGCCCCCGTCACGGGGTCGGGGGGAGTCAGGCTGGGACTGGGACACTGCTGTTTGGATCCGTCCATGGAGTAGAGGTCTAGCACCTCGTGACAAACAGCCTCCAGCAGTTCTATGGATATATCGTCGACGAATTGATCCCACCAGCACCCTCGACATAACTTCCCTTGCATCTCCTGGATGTCAATCTTACTGAGACGCGAGGCCAGATAGAGCATAGATATCGCTGCAACATAAAATAGATCGATTACATAATCAATATATTCACAATGTCAGCAACACTGTGAAATTAATTAAATTGTCTAGCACATTTAAATAGTTATTAAAACGTAAACATCGAGCCAGCGAGCCATTCATGAAGGCATCACCCAATACAACTTTGTAGAATGTGTAAACATGAATTGTGCTGTGCACAAAGTAGGTTTTATCATCAACGGAGTTATTGTGTTTCAATTTCAACAATTTCCGACAATCGCTAAGAATCACCCACTAGTCGTGGTTCGCCCAACAAACTTGTAAAATTATCACAATAATGATGAATCAAATTCAAATTACAAGAAACTGATGATTACAAAGTACTAATAATAAAACTCTCATTCAAACTACATAACCTATTACTGTAACTGTATTACATTGTAATATATTGTAATATAGGCCTATATGTTACATTCTAATATATTGTAATATATATGTTACATTCTAATATATTGTAATATATATGTTACATTCTAATATATTGTAATATATATGTTACATTCTAATATATTGTAATATATATGTTACATTCTAATATATTGTAATATATATGTTACATTCTAATATATTGTAATATATATGTTACATTCTAATATATTGTAATATATATGTTACATTCTAATATATTGTAATATATATGTTACATTCTAATATATTGTAATATATTGTAATTGTGTAATTTTATAAACCAGATAGTGTACAGTTACTGAGTTACCGTTTAATTATTTAGTACCGTATTAGAGTAGGGTATTAACGAACTCTCATCCAAACAAACTTGCATTTTACAATAATATCTCCCTACCTATAATCTGGGGTTCCCATTGCAGACACAAAGTCGTCGACAGACTATCATTAACGAAAGTCCAGGACATCTGCACGAGTTTGTTCAGCTTAGTTTTCTCTCCTTTCAACTGTTTCGCGTACTTTAGTATAAACTGGTAGGGGTGTTCGATCTGCAGGTCGAACTGAATCGTCTGCAGGAGGATTCGTTCGTACGTCATTATCTCCTCACGCGGGTCGTGTCCAAACATGTCCCAGTGTTTGGGATGGTCCTGCAACAGTTTCCGCGCAACTCTAACAATGTCTTTACACTTCTTCGGAGTTTCTTCAACCTTCCCGGCGAAGAAGAGACACGCGGCGGCTGTCACGTGACGTGGGAAGTCCTTGAAGGAGTGGAACATGTAGAATCGATGGAAGAATACGACCCCGGACGCCATGGTGTTGTATGGAAGTCCGACCTCGTTTCCACAGTCGATTATAAATCGCGCCCCTTCTCTGCGGTAACGGGACTCTACGTCGGAGGCAATTGTGTGACGGGCCGAAGGCGTTCGTTCCAGGGAGGGTCGGTCCCACAGCCAGGGAGCCATGGCGGAAACACAGCCAATAATGAATAAGTATACTGGTTCTGGAATATACGCCTACAGGCTGACAGGCCTATGGCAGTACAGCAGTATGGAGTTGCAGTATTTAGTATTTCTGTATCGAGTTACCTACCGGTAGTATATAGTAGGTTCCGCGTCGTTGGGTCCTTTGGTCGTTAGGTCCTGCGTCGTTAGGTCCTGCGTCGTTAGGTCCTGAGGCATTAGGTCCTGCGACATTAGGTCCTGCGTCATTAGGTCCTGTTGTGTCATATCGTGCGACGTTAGGTCCTGTGGAGCGTCGTTAGGTCCTGCCTGCCTGCGTCGTTAGGTCCTGTATTCCACTACTGTACAGTGAACAGGCTGACAGCAGGACATTATATTTAAGACATTTAGCGATAAGATGATTGAGAATTTTGGAGATGTCGGCTTGCCAGGAACCAACGCCTGCACTTGGCACCTTGACTATGAAGATGCAGCCATTGCCTCGTGTAAGTTTATTTTCCCTGATGTAGCTCTTTGTATGGTTCCTGTCCCCTTAGTGCTTCATGTCATTTCTGTCATTAAAGACAGATGTACCAGTTGTAGGACCACCCGGCGATATACAATTACGTGTTTTTATTAACTACTTTGTGTGGTGTCTGCGCCCTGATATGTTAGAAATATGGAACCATTACGACAATAATGGACCACGAACGACCAACCATGCGGAAGGTTATCATAATGCTCTGCGAACGCATTTCCATCACAAACATCCTGATTTAGGGGAGTTCCTGTTTGTTGTTCAACAACTTATTCACAACTGCGCAATTCGGGGACGTAAATTATTGGTTGGCACAGCTGTAGCCCAACCAAAGCGACCAAGTTATCTACGAATTGATCGCGAAATAAAGTTGGCGAGGGATGATCTTGCTTCTAAATTGGACCACATGGCAGACAACATTATTCCAATCCTAATACCCCAGCTACTGTATCTTGATCGAATGGAAAAGTTAGTCGCAGGGAAATCATTGCTGTAAGGATCCAGTTCTTATTGTTGGATTACTACTTAACCGTGAACTTGAAAGAACTACTTAACTGAGTTATTTTTGTATACCGGTACCATTCAAAATCGTTCTAATTTTTACTTTAATCATTTATTCATTCTTTATAGTGTTGTGTTTGTGTTATCATATGTTAATGTTGTTGAACATATGTGAAAATATGTGTTAGTAATGTTGAAGATAAAAGTAGTGCGGCTATTTGAATCAAGTTTTGAGTGGGCGTTTATTTGGGAGCGGGAGGGAGGGGGAACTTTTTTCTATTTATGTGAACTATTTTTGTAGGTCGTATGAGCAGTGCTCATGGGAACTGTGCTAGTCAATTGGTTTAGGAGAATGGTTTAGGGACGCAGTACTCGTCGCCATAGAACATTACAAGCCTCGTTGCGCTCGTCCTGTTTTATGTTGAAAAATCTGGAAACCCCCCAATCGCCAAAGCCGCAGAGGACCTAACGACCAAAGGACCTAATGACGCTATTATAGAAGACCTAATGTCGCAGGACCTAATGACGCAGGACTTAACGCCGCAGGACCTAATGCCGCAGGACCTAACGACCACTCACAGGACCTAATGACGCGGGACCTAACGACCAAAGGACCTAATGACGCGTTACCATATAGTAGGCCTACCTACTGTACCTAAGTACCTGCCTATTTACTTCTGTACTTACTTAGTCCAGTCTGCCAGTAGTCAGTCAGTTAGTTAATTGCCTCGTAGACGTATCAAATCAGCCTAGCCTGTCAGCCAGATCAATCAGACTATCAGATGACAGATGAGCTGGTCTTGTTAGAGCTCTTTTATTTGAGGAAGCTTTTTCAATAAGTAATACCGCACATTTGATAATAGGCCTAATACTGGTTGGGTACACTCTAGGTGCTAGGGTTATGTGTACAATTTATTTTGACTTTGCTGACTGTTTTTGCTTTTGTTTTTTTAAATTATCAAGTGGTAGTCAGTTTAGCCTACTACTGTGTGGATACACTCGTCATTTCAGCCAGTTATTAGCCAACTATGAGGATACACTAGGCTTTATTTTCGATTACAGCCAGTCAGTAGCCGACTATGAGGTTACACTAGGCTTTACTTATGATTTTAGCCAGTCAGTAGCCTACTATGTGGATACACTAGGCTTTACTTTCGATTTCAGCCAGTCAGTCCTACTATGTGGATACACAATAAGGCTTTACTTTCTATTATAGCCAGTCAGTACCCTACTATGTGGATACACTAGGCTTTACTTTCGATTACAGCCAGTCAGTAGCCTACTATGTGGATACACTAGGCTTTACTTATGATTTTAGCCAGTCAGTAGCCTACTATGTGGATACACTAGGCTTTACTTTCGATTTCAGCCAGTCAGTCCTACTATGTGGATACACAATAAGGCTTTACTTTCGATTATAGCCAGTCAGTACCCTACTATGTGGATACACTAGGCTTTACTTTCGATTACAGCCAGTCAGTAGCCTACTATGTGGATACACTAGGCTTTACTTTCGATTTCAGCCATTCAGTAGCCTACTATGTGCAGAGCCGGATCAAGCCCGGTGGGGGCCCCTGTGCACATGATTGGTGGGGGCCCCTGATCGATCAGAGATAGAGAGATATACTTAGATTTAAACGAATATTATGAATAAAACAAAGAATAATAATACAAAAAAGAATCTAACCAGTATACATATAGTACTTTATTTAGAAAACAACTTTACGAGCCTTGCGAGACGCAAATTCGTGTATAATATGGACTAAAGCACAACCAGGTGCGCTTGGAAGACTTTGTGTTCTTTAGCTTGCGTTCAAACATGCTCACACCACACTTCCGAGCTACTGAACGTCCTTCCTTCTGAACTGTCTGCACTGTGGACAGTTCAAGTAACTTTGGATCCGCATGCTATGTAGCTTGGATACATCCAAGTTAACCACAGCATCAATTCGAACGTCAGTAAGTTTATCTGGCCACAGGCCGACATCACATTCAACAAGCAGGACTTTAGGTTCCGTCTCTGGCTGTCTGGATCTTGCTGCACATCTATGTCTCCCTCTTGGACCTCACAGTCCGAGTCCGTACCTGGTAAATAACTGGAGCCAGCATCACACTGTCGTCACTCTCTTCACATATTGCTGCCCCTGCCACTGGTCCAAAGAAAGCTGTAAGTGGCTGTGTTCCTGCAATAGCCTGTGTCTCCTCTCATTACGTTTTTAATGGCCAGACATTTGCTTTCGTTTCTTTTCGACGTGTTGGTCTGCTGATCGGTCTGCCATAGCTACAGTTAGCAAAACAGTACTGTATACATGTCAGCATGTACAGTAGTGTACTGTAGACGTACTACTGTAAGTTGTACTCACAGACTGAACATCAAACTGAAACTTTATAGCTTATAAGTGTAGGCCTACTCCTACTAGTGAATAACTGAAACATTTATGTACTAAACAGCACTGTCTTTCTGTATACATGTAGTGTACTGTAGACCTACTACTGTAAGTTGTACTCACAGACTGACCTCAAACTGAAACTTTATAGCTGTTTGTGTTGAGTGGTGGGGGCCCCTCAGTGGTGGAGGCCCCTGTGCACGTGCACACTGTGCACATTGGGTAATCCGGCACTGACTATGTGGATACACTAGGCTTTACTTGCGATTTCAGCCAGTCAGGAGCCTACTATGAGGATACACTAGGCTTTACTTTCGATTTCAGCCAGTCAGTAGCACACTATGTGGATACACTAGGCTATACTTTCGATTACGACCAATCAGTAGCACACTATGTGGATACACTAGGCTTTACTTTCGATTTCAGCCAGTCAGTAGCCTACTGTGTGGATACACTAGGCTTTACTTTCGATTACAGCCAGTCAGTAGCCTACTATGAGGATACACAAGGCTTTACTTTCGATTACAGCCAGTCAGTAGCCTACTATGTGGATACACTAGTCTTTACTTTCTATTTTAGCCAGTCAGTAGCCTACTATGAGGATACACTAGGCTTTACTTATGATTTTAGCCAGTCAGTAGCCTACTATGTGGATACACTAGGCTTTACTTTCGATTTCAGCCAGTCAGTCCTACTATGTGGATACACAATAAGGCTTTACTTTCGATTATAGCCAGTCAGTACCCTACTATGTGGATACACTAGGCTTTACTTTCGATTACAGCCAGTCAGTAGCCTACTATGTGGATACACTAGGCTTTACTTTCGATTTCAGCCATTCAGTAGCCTACTATGTGGATACACTAGGCTTTACTTGCGATTTCAGCCAGTCAGGAGCCTACTATGAGGATACACTAGGCTTTACTTTCGATTTCAGCCAGTCAGTAGCACACTATGTGGATACACTAGGCTATACTTTCGATTACAACCAATCAGTAGCACACTATGTGGATACACTAGGCTTTACTTTCGATTTCAGCCAGTCAGTAGCCTACTGTGTGGATACACTAGGATTTACTTTCGATTACAGCCAGTCAGTAGCCTACTATGAGGATACACAAGGCTTTACTTTCGATTACAGCCAGTCAGTAGCCTACTATGTGGATACACTAGTCTTTACTTTCTATTTTAGCCAGTCAGTAGCCTACTATGAGGATAAACTAGGCTTTACTTTCGATTTCAGCCAGTCAGTAGCCTACTATATGTGGATATATTAGGCTTTACATTCGATTACAGCCAGTCAGTAGCATAATATGTGGATACACTAGGCTTTACTTTCGATTTCAGCCAGTCAGTCCTACTATGTGGATACACAATAAGGCTTTACTTTCGATTTCAGCCAGTCAGTAGCCTACTACTGTATGAGGATACACTAGGCTTTACTTTCGATTTCAGCCAGTCAGTAGCCTACTATGTGGATACACTAGGCTTTACTTTCGATTTCAGCCAGTCAGTTGCACACTATGAAGATACACTAGGCTTTACTTGTGATTACAGCCAGTCAGTAGCCTACTATGAGGATACACTAGGCTTTACTTTCGATTTCTGCCAGTCAGTAGCCTACTATGTGGATACACTAGGCTTTAATTTCGATTACAGCCAGTCAGTAGCCTACTATGAGGATACACTAGGCTTTACTTATGATTTTAGCCAGTCAGTAGCCTACTATGTGGATACACTAGGCTTTACTTTCGATTTCAGCCAGTCAGTCCTACTATGTGGATACACAATAAGGCTTTACTTTCGATTTCAGCCAGTCAGTAGCCTACTATGAGGATACACTAGGCTTTACTTTCGATTTCAGCCAGTCAGTAGCACACTATGTGGATACACTAGGCTTTACTTTCGATTTCAGCCAGTCAGTAGCCTACTGTGTGGATATATGTACTAAGGCTTTACTTTCGATTACAGCCTGTCAGTAGCCTACTATGAGGATACACTAGGCTTTACTTTCGATTACAGCCAGTCAGTAGCCTACTATGTGGATACACTAGTCTTTACTTTCTATTTTAGCCAGTCAGTAGCCTACTATGAGGATAAACTAGGCTTTACTTTCGATTTCAGCCAGTCAGTAGCCTACTATGTGGATATATTAGGCTTTACATTCGATTACAGCCAGTCAGTAGCATAATATGTGGATACACTAGGCTTTACTTTCGATTTCAGCCAGTCAGTCCTACTATGTGGATACACAATAAGGCTTTACTTTCGATTTCAGCCAGTCAGTAGCCTACTATGAGGATACACTAGGCTTTACTTTCGATTTCACCCAGTCAGTAGCCTACTATGTGGATACACTAGGCTTTACTTTCGATTTCAGCCAGTCAGTTGCACACTATGAAGATACACTAGGCTTTACTTGTGATTACAGCCAGTCAGTAGCCTACTATGAGGATACACTCCACTAGGCTTTACTTTCGATTTCTGCCAGTCAGTAGCCTACTATGTGGATACACTAGGCTTTAATTTCGATTACAGCCAGTCAGTAGCCTACTATGAGGATACACTAGGCTTTACTTATGATTTTAGCCAGTCAGTAGCCTACTATGTGGATACACTAGGCTTTACTTTCGATTTCAGCCAGTCAGTCCTACTATGTGGATACACAATAAGGCTTTACTTTCGATTTCAGCCAGTCAGTAGCCTACTATGAGGATACACTAGGCTTTACTTTCGATTTCAGCCAGTCAGTAGCACACTATGTGGATACACTAGGCTTTACTTTCGATTTCAGCCAGTCAGTAGCCTACTATGTGGATATACTAAGGCTTTACATTCGATTACAGCCTGTCAGTAGCCTACTATGAGGATACACTAGGCTTTACTTATGATTTTAGCCAGTCAGTAGCCTACTATGAGGATACACTAGGCTTTACTTATGATTTAGCCAGTCAGTAGCGTACTATGTGGATACACTAGGCTTTACTTTCGATTTCAGCCAGTCAGTCCTACTATGTGGATACACAATAAGGCTTTACTTTCGATTTCAGCCAGTCAGTAGCCTACTATGAGGATACACTAGGCTTTACTTTCGATTTCAGCCAGTCAGTAGCACACTATGTGGATACACTAGGCTTTACTTTCGATTTCAGCCAGTCAGTAGCACACTATGTGGATACACAATAAGGCTTTACTTTAGATTTCAGCCAGTCAGTAGCCTACTATGAGGATACACTAGGTTTTACTTTCGATTACAGCCTGTCAGTAGCCTACTATGTGGATAAACTAGGCTTTACTTTCGATTACAGCCAATCAGTAGCATACTATGTGGATACACTGTACTTTACTTTCGATTACAGCCAATCAGTAGCACACTATGTGGATACACTAGGCTTTACTTTCGATTACAGCCAGTCAGTAGCACACTACTATGTGGATACACTAGGCTTTACTTTCGATTACAGCCAATCAGTAGCATACTATGTGGATACACTGTACTTTACTTTCGATTACAGCCAATCAGTAGCCTACTATGTGCGATACACTAGGCTTTACTTTCGATTACAGCCAGTCAGTAGCACACTATGTGGATACACTAGGCTTTACTTTCGATTGCAGCCAGTCAGTAGCACACTATGTGGATACACTAGGTTTTGCTTTCGATTTCAGCCAGTCAGGAGCCTACTATGACTATGAGGATACACTATGCTTTACTTTCGATTACAGCCAGTCAGTACCCTACTATGTGGATACACTAGGCTTTACTTTCGATTACAGCCAGTCAGTAGCCTACTATGTGGACACACTAGGCTTTACTTTCGATTACAGCCAGTCAGTAACCTACTATGTGGATACACAATAAGGCTTTACTTTCGATTTCAGCCATTCAGTAGCCTACTATGAGGATACACTAGGCTTTACTTTCGATTACAGCCAGTCAGTAGCCTACTATGTGGATACATGAGGCTTTACTTTCGATTTCAGCCAATCAGTCCTACTATGTGGATACACAATAAGGCTTTACTTTCGATTTCAGCCATTCAGTAGCCTACTATGAGGATACACTAGGCTTTACTTTCGATTTCAGCCAGTCAGTAGCCTACTATGTGGATACACTAGGCTTTACTTTCAATTTCACCAGCCAGTAGCGTACTATGTGGATACACTAGGCTTTAATTTCGATTACAGCCAGTCAGTAGCCTACTATGTGGATACATGAGGCTTTACTTTCGATTTCAGCCAGTCAGTCCTACTATGTGGATACACAATAAAGCTTTACTTTCGATTTCAGGAATTCAGTAGCCTACTATGAGGATACACTAGGCTTTACTTTCGATTTCAGCCAGTCAGTAGCCTACTATGTGGATACACTAGGCTTTACTTTCAATTTCACCAGTCAGTAGCGTACTATGTGGATACACGAGGCTTTACTTTCGATTTCAGCCAGTCAGTAGCCTACTATGTGGATACACTAGGCTTTACTTTCGATTACAGCCAGTCAGTAGCCTACTATGTGGATACACTAGGCTTTACTTTAGATTACAGCCAGTCAGTCCTACTATGTGGATACACAATAAAGCTTTACTTTCGATTTCAGCCATTCAGTAGCCTACTATGAGGATACACTAGGCTTTACTTTCGATTTCAGCCAGTCAGTAGCCTACTATGTGGATACACTAGGCTTTACTTTCAATTTCACCAGTCAGTAGCGTACTATGTGGATACACGAGGATTTACTTTCGATTTCAGCCAGTCAGTAGCCTACTATGTGGATACACTAGGCTTTACTTTCGATTACAGCCTGTCAGTAGCCTACTATGAGGATACACTAGGCTTTACTTTCGATTACAGCCAGTCAGTAGCCTACTATGAGGATACACTAGGCTTTACTTTCGATTTCAGCCAGTCAGTAGCCTACTATGTGGATACACTAGGCTTTACTTTCAATTTCACCAGTCAGTAGCGTACTATGTGGATACACGAGGCTTTACTTTCGATTTCAGCCAGTCAGTAGCCTACTATGTGGATACACTAGGCTTTACTTTCGATTACAGCCAGTCAGTAGCCTACTATGTGGATACACTAGGCTTTACTTTAGATTACAGCCAGTCAGTAGCCTACTATGTGGATACACAATAAGGCTTTACTTTCGATTTCAGCCATTCAGTAGCCTACTATGAGGATACACTAGGCTTTACTTTCGATTTCAGCCAGTCAGTAGCTTACTATGTGGATATACTAGGCTTTACATTCGATTACAGCCAGTCAGTCAGTAGCATACTATGTGGATACACTAGGCTTTACTTTCGATTACAGCCAGTCAGTAGCCTACTATGTGGATACATGAGGCTTTACTTTCGATTTCAGCCAGTCAGTCCTACTATGTGGATACACAATAAGGCTTTACTTTCGATTTCAGCCAGTCAGTAGCCTACTATGTGGATACACTAGGCTTTACTTTCAATTTCACCAGTCAGTAGCGTACTATGTGGATACACGAGGCTTTACTTTCGATTTCAGCCAGTCAGTAGCCTACTATGTGGATACACTAGGCTTTACTTTCGATTACAGCCAGTCAGTAGCCTACTATGTGGATACACTAGGCTTTACTTTAGATTACAGCCAGTCAGTAGCCTACTATGTGGATACACAATAAGGCTTTACTTTCGATTTCAGCCATTCAGTAGCCTACTATGAGGATACACTAGGCTTTACTTTCGATTACAGCCAGTCAGTAGCCTACTATGTGGATACATGAGGCTTTACTTTCGATTTCAGCCAGTCAGTCCTACTATGTGGATACACAATAAGGCTTTACTTTCGATTTCAGCCATTCAGTAGCCTACTATGAGGATACACTAGGCTTTACTTTCGATTTCAGCCAGTCAGTAGCTTACTATGTGGATATACTAGGCTTTACATTCGATTACAGCCAGTCAGTCAGTAGCATACTATGTGGATACACTAGGCTTTACTTTCGATTTCAGCCAGTCAGTCCTACTATGTGGATACACAATAAGGCTTTACTTTCGATTTCAGCCAGTCAGTAGCCTACTATGAGGATACACTAGGCTCTACTTTAGATTTCAGCCAGTCAGTAGCACACTACTATGTGGATACACTAGGCTATACTTTCGATTACAACCAGTCAGTCCTACTATGTGGATACACAATAAGGCTTTACTTTCGATTTCAGCCAGTCAGTAGCCTACTATGAGGATACACTAGGCTCTACTTTCGATTTCAGCCAGTCAGTAGCACACTACTATGTGGATACACTAGGCTTTACTTTCGATTTCAGCCAGTCTGTAGCACACTATGTGGATACACTAGGCTTTACTTTCGATTTCAGCCAGTCAGTCCTACTATGTGGATACACAATAAGGCTTTACTTTCGATTTCAGCCAGTCAGTAGCCTACTATGAGGATACACTAGGCTCTACTTTCGATTTCAGCCAGTCAGTAGCACACTACTATGTGGATACACTAGGCTTTACTTTCGATTTCAGCCAGTCTGTAGCACACTATGTGGATACACTAGGCTTTACTTTCTATTTTAGCCAGACAGTAGCCTACTATGTGCGATACACAAGGCTTTACTTTCGATTACAGCCAGTCGGTAGCCTACTATATGGATACACTAGGCTTTACATTCGATTGCAGCTAGTCAGTAGCACACTATGTGGATACACTAGGTTTTGCTTTCGATTTCAGCCAGTCAGGAGCCTACTATGTGGATACACTAGGCTTTACATTCGATGGCAGCTAGTCAGTAGCACACTATGTGGATACACTAGGTTTTGCTTTCGATTTCAGCCAGTCAGGAGCCTACTATGAAGATACACTATGCTTTACTTTCGATTACAGCCAGTCAGTAGCCTACTATGTGGATACACTAGGCTTTACTTTTGATTACAGCCAGTCAGTAGCCTACTATATGGATACACTAGGCTTTACTTTCGATTACAGCCAGTCAGTAGCCTACTATGTGGATACACTAGGCTTTACTTTTGATTACAGCCAGTCAGTAGCCTACTATGTGGATACACTAGGCTTTACTTTCGATTACAGCCAGTCAGTAGCACACTATGTGGATACACTAGGTTTTGCTTTCGATTTCAGCCAGTCAGTAGCCTACTATGAGGATACACTATGCTTTACTTTCGATTACAGCCAGTCAGTAGCCTACTATGTGGATACACTAGGCTTTACTTTTGATTACAGCCAGTCAGTAGCCTACTATGTGGATACACTAGTCTTTACTTTCGATTTCAGCCAGTCAGTAGCTTACTATGTGGATATACTAGGCTTTACATTCGATTTCAGCCAGTCAGTAGCCTACTAAGTGGATACACTAGTCTTTACTTTCGATTTCAGCCAGTCAGTAGCTTACTATGTGGATATACTAGGCTTTACTTTCGATTTCAGCCAGTCAGTAGCTTACTATGTGGATATACTAGGCTTTACATTCGATTTCAGCCAGTCAGTAGCCTACTATGAGGATACACTAGGCTTTACTTTCGATTTCAGCCAGTCAGTAGCACACTATGTGGATACACTAGGCTTAACTTTCGATTTCAGCCAGTCAGTCCTACTATGTGGATACACAATAAGGCTTTACTTTCGATTTCAGCCAGTCAGTAGCCTACTATGTGGATACACTAGTCTTTACTTTCGATTTCAGCCATAGTCAGTAGCTTACTATGTGGATATACTAGGCTTTACATTCGATTTCAGCCAGTCAGTAGCCTACTATGAGGATACACTAGGCTTTACTTTCGATTTCAGCCAGTCAGTAGCACACTATGTGGATACACTAGGCTTTACTTTCGATTTCAGCCAGTCAGTCCTACTATGTGGATACACAATAAGGCTTTACTTTCGATTTCAGCCAGTCAGTAGCCTACTATGTGGATACACTAGGCTTTACTTTCGATTTCAGCCAGTCAGTCCTACTATGTGGATACACAATAAGGCTTTACTTTCGATTTCAGCCAGTCAGTAGCCTACTATGAGGATACACTAGGCTTTACTTTCGATTTCAGCCAGTCAGTAGCACACTACTATGTGGATACACTAGGCTATACTTTCGATTACAACCAATCAGTAGCACACTATGTGCGATACACTAGGCTTTACTTTCGATTACAGCCAGTCGGTAGCCTACTATATAGATACACTAGGCTTTACATTCGATTGCAGCTAGTCAGTAGCTTACTATGTGGATACACTAGTCTTTACTTTCGATTACAGCCAGTCAGTAGCCTACTATGTGGATACACTAGTCTTTACTTTCGATTACAGCCAGTCAGTAGCACACTACTATGTGGATACACGAGGCTTTACTTTCGATTTCAGCCAGTCAGTAGCCTACTATGTGGATACACTAGGCTTTACTTACGATTTCAGCCAGACAGTAGCCTACTATCTGGATACACGAGGCTTTACTTTCGATTTCAGCCTGTCAGTAGCCTACTATGTGGATACACTAGGCTTTACTTTTGATTACAGCCAGTCAGTAGCCTACTATGTGGATACACTAGTCTTTACTTTCGATTACAGCCAGTCAGTAGCACACTACTATGTGGATACACGAGGCTTTACTTTCGATTTCAGCCAGTCAGTAGCCTACTATGTGGATACACTAGGCTTTACTTACGATTTCAGCCAGACAGTAGCCTACTATCTGGATACACGAGGCTTTACTTTCGATTTCAGCCTGTCAGTCCTACTATGTGGATACACTAGGCTTTACTTTCGATTTCAGCCAGTCAGTAGCCTACTATGTGGATACACTAGGCTTTACTTTCGATTTCAGCCAGACAGTAGCCTACTATGTGGATACACGAGGCTTTACTTTCGATTTCAGCCAGTCAGTAGCCTACTATGTGGATACACTAGGCTTTCCTTTCGATTTCAGCCAGTCAGTAGCGTACTATGTGGATACACGAGGCTTTACTTTCGATTTCAGCCAGTCAGTCCTACTATGTGGATACACTAGGCTTTACTTTCGATTACAGCCAGTCAGTAGCCTACTATGTGGATACACTAGGCTTTACTTACGATTTCAGCCAGACAGTAGCCTACTATCTGGATACACGAGGCTTTATTTTCGATTTCAGCCTGTCAGTCCTACTATGTGGATACACTAGGCTTTACTTTCGATTTCAGCCAGTCAGTAGCCTACTATGTGGATACACTAGGCTTTACTTTCGATTTCAGCCAGACAGTAGCCTACTATGTGGATACACGAGGCTTTACTTTCGATTTCAGCCAGTCAGTAGCCTACTATGTGGATACACTAGGCTTTCCTTTCGATTTCAGCCAGACAGTAGCCTACTATGTGGATACACGAGGCTTTACTTTCGATTTCAGCCAGTCAGTCCTACTATGTGGATACACTAGTCTTTACTTTCGATTACAGCCAGTCAGTAGCCTACTATGTGGATACACTAGGCTTTACTTTCGATTTCAGCCAGACAGTAGCCTACTATGTGGATACACGAGGCTTTACTTTCGATTTCAGCCAGTCAGTAGCCTACTATGTGGATACACTAGGCTTTACTTTAGATTACAGCCAGTCAGTAGCCTATTATGAGGATACACTAGACTTTACTTTCGATTACAGCCAGTCAGTAGCCTACTATGTGGATACACTAGGCTTTACTTTCGATTTCAGCCAGACAGTAGCCTACTATGTGGATACACGAGGCTTTACTTTCGATTTCAGCCAGTCAGTCCTACTATGTGGATACACTAGGCTTTACTTTCGATTTCAGCCAGACAATAGCCTACTATGTGGATACACGAGGCTTTACTTTCGATTTCAGCCAGTCAGTCCTACTATGTGGATACACGAGGCTTTACTTTCGATTTCAGCCAGTCAGTCCTACTATGTGGATACACAAGGCTTTACTTTTGATTTCAGCCAGTCAGTAGCCTGCTACCAATACTGAACTTAAAATGCTCATAACATTTTCAGTGAACTGGACAACATTTTCTCACCTTAAGAAATGTTTTAAGTTTAGTTTAGGGTTGGAGTATTTTTAGAAATATTTTTCCTGCAAAAGCTGCAAGGATTTCATCCAAAACGGGATAATGTGGCGTACCGCCTGGTTTTTGTAGGAGACAGGCACTCCAAAGCATCACTGTCCAGCAGAAAGCGGGACGTACACGTTCACCATAATACTTCTTCATTTTCGTCAAACCTTAACGGCCTTTTCCATGTACAGTACTTACATACATATACAGCCGTTGCAGTGCGGAGCGATTAAAAAATGGATACTGACTTGACTTCCAGGTATTATTGTAGGCCTACCTAAGGTATGGGTGGGATAACTGTACCAAATATGGTCATAATGAGGTATAGCGGTCGGTTACTGTAAAATGTTTGAACATTGAAGCAGTGTCATCGCCGATGTTACAAAGGAATGGGTACAACTCCAAAAGGGGTGCAGCCTAAAATGAGAAGTCCCTGCCCTTGGAGTATTGATAGTAACTTATATATATATTGATAGTAATATATATAATAAATACCTTTATTCTGAAAATAATGACCGCAAACTTTCAGGTTTCTTCGTGTGCCGACTTTGGAAAGCTATTATATATTTATATTGCCCAGAATTATAAAATCCACGTAGTTTGCTGAAGTAGACGCATATATAATAGTAGGCTACGCACAACTATGGTGAACGTATATACATACATTCACTTAAGCGGGAGATTCATTAATAATTATTTCGCAATTGTTCCTCCCAACATCGTAGTTAACATACACAGGACACGAGTTATCTTCTTCCTCTTTAACAGCACAAGGTTTCTCATTATCTTCTTGGCATTTATCTTCATCGTCTGTATCACTTTCTTTCTGAACAACGATTTCTTTAGAATCTTTTCGATTTTCCCAAATTCTGTAGAAATACAAAAGATCTGCATTGATATTCTCCGATTCTAATCCTGAAGTATGAGTTTCTAATATTCTAATCATAAAGTTTCTATGTAAAGCCGAAGTATACGTTTAAACGTATGTTCGTGTGTTCACGTTATATCTTATGAAATTTCACCGAAAACACAAGAGCGTCTTATAAATGAATAATTAGTCATACAGTACTGGTCGTGATGGTTCATCGTTACACTATAGGCGCAGGCCTACCATACCCTTTCATTGAAGAGAGTGGATAGATAAGACGGCCAAGTGCATTATGGTTAAGCGCAGTTGCTACAGTATATATTTTTGTTATTGACAGATGGAAGGCCATGCCATGTAGGCGTAAATAGAGGACATAAGATATCAGGTAGTATTACCAGGTTTACCATTTATCTGAGCGATCTCAGGTCTTTAAATTCCGAGGTACTTTACATCTCACTCTGGCCCCACTTTAGGGCGGATAAACTTAAAACCAAGACTCCAAGATCCCAAAGCGTGTACTTTATCTCGTGTACTTTATCTCGTGTACTTTATCTCGTGTACTTTATCTCGTGTACTTTATCTCGTGTACTTTATCTCGTGTACTTTATCTCGTGTACTTTATCTCGTGTACTTTATCTCGTGTACTTTATCTCGTGTACTTTATCTCGTGTACTTTATCTCGTGTACTTTATCTCGTGTACTTTATCTCGTGTACTTTATCTCGTGTACTTTATCTCGTGTACTTTATCTCGTGTACTTTATCTCGTGTACTTTATCTCGTGTACTTTATCTCGTGTACTTTATCTCGTGTACTTTATCTCGTGTACTTTAAATCCCGATGAGAATTAGATCGCGTCAAAAATTACTGGTCCGGTTTCGGCTACCGGTAGGCGGTCCACACAATGGGAAAGCGGTGGGTTAGGTTTAGTTTTTTGGTAAGGGTTTGGGGCGATACTGCTGTAATCTACTAGTCCTATCTACAGTGATGATCTATAGTCCCATCCGGGATCCAAATTCATCTGGGATCTAAAGAAACTCAATAGAAGGTAGAAGTCACCAGTTCAATCCCAACTTTCATGGAAGTTAGGCGTCAATATACTGTAAAATTATTTTAAAGTGAAACCTACTGTAATTAAAATTTTAATATTACGAACTTTAAGAGCTAGTTTCCAATAGAAGTAGTTGGTTAAAAGTATAATATACTGTAATTAACCCACCGAAACACTAAAACGCCTAGAAATCCTAGCAACACGAATAGATTAGCAAAAACGAAAACAAGAAATAAGTTTTTTTGAAAAACTCTGTCTTCGTTATTTCGATCGTCTTTAACCTGTATATAACTGACGGCAACTTTAGTCAACATCAACACAGATAACATCACACCTAGAAAGGGAGTAATAATACAGCAGTAACAACACAAAAAATCGTGGATACATTATTATAACCGGTTCGAAAATACACTACACAATGACACACAGACCAGCATAAGAAAATACAGTATCTAACAAAAATTGTTACTATCGCATTAATAAATAGTAAATGTTACTATATTTTTATTTGAAAAATACCCTTTTTCTTACTAATATCGTTAAAAATGAGGGAATTAATCTAACATTGTTTCACAAATTTGCCTTTTTTTAACTAATTTTTCAACATACAGGTCACTTGCTCACACATTAAGAAAATGAAACTAAATTGTTTATAATACCGGGACCGGTACGGAATTTCGACCCCTGTCTTACAGGTACAGAGAGGCTGACAGGATGTATGTAGCCTACAATTTGTAGAAAGGAGTTACCGGTACTTAGACCGTATGAATGGTGTTTGTAAACAGTAAGACAGGTAGTACTGTAGTACACTAGCACAGTAGCACGTACATTACATACTGTACAATCATAATACAGATTTTGGGGTGCTTTATGGTAATTCGTAGGACCGGGAGGGAGCTTCTGTCTAGGAAATCAAAGGATACAGTGATAACGCTGGTGATACTTTTTCCAATAGAACAATATGTTAGACATAGAAACGTAACGGGAAACAATCTTTTCCACTCATGTTCTTTTTATTATCGAATAATAATCGTTTCTTTTATTATTTTTGTTTTCAGTGCAAGAATGTTTGTTAGTTTAAAAAATCATGAACAATACTTAACTCTATAATGTTATTACACACGATAACATTATTATTAATACATTATAGATTACCATAAAGACCTATTTATTTATTGAACTAACCTTCCATCCAATTTTCCAGGTTATGAAACTGTTTACCAATTTTTTTCATGGGAAGGTAACGCATCTGTAAGCATAGAGCTATAAGCAACGTGAAACACGTGGATATCGCTTGCCATGGACTCTGCACTGGAATCAATGTCACGAACGCAGCAATGGCCAATTTCCGTAATATGAACCAAATGTCAATGTATTGGAACCGCGGTTTATAGGGCAGAAAGAAGCGACCAATGAATGAGTTTACGAGAGATGTAGCAGATAGTTTCTGATCTTCAGAGCAATTCGCGTCATTTCTGATGGATAATAAGTTACAATTTCAAGGGCGTTGTAAATATAAATAAAAATAAGCACTACAGTACAACTTGTCTTGTATTCACAACCAGGCCGAGTCATTATGAATGTGAGACGCCTTTACTGTTCAATAAAGACCAAAAATAAATAGCGCTCCCATGCCCATAACAAACCACGATACATATTTATACATACATATATGCCACAAAATCCAAAATCACGCCGCAACAACTCATATCACCCTCGTGCTTCGCTATAACAGCCGCATATTCAAGGCCACTTTATACTTAGGACCACTTCTTTGTAATTACCTACCACAATCACTTCCAAATATAAGAAGTATATAAAAGTATTCACAAAAAAGTAAAAATTGGCTCTAGACCTAATCGTAACAGAGACTGCAGATATTCAAAGCAGATAACAGAGACTGCAGTAACAACTAGCATCACCAGTGTCAGATGGGTTAACTAAGGGATGCCTGGCTGTGTGGTTGGGTCGTAGGGTGGATGGGATCGCAGTTATGGCTCAGCGCGGGGGGGGGGGGGGGGGGGGGTGGAGCTTGTAGCGATATAACTTGTACAGCATGTCTTGTTTTACATGTTATTTTATACCACCGGCAGGGTTGAACGCAATTTACTAGGACATTGTGCTATCCCGTAACTATTGGTTATGTAACATTTTTTAGTTTACTCTAACTATAGGCCTCTAACGGAATAAATAAATATACTTGAATTATGTGCAGTCAGTACACCATGCTTACATGAAGCCGTCAATGAACAAAAATAGACTGGTAGAGTAGAGTCAATGGCGCAGATTACAGTTTAGTATTTACTGTCTTAATCAACTGTTAGTTACGGCAATTTTCGCATGGAATGTTTTCACAGTTTTAACTATTTTCATAACATTAACACATTCCCCAAACCCTACACAATCTGCCGAAAGTGGGGCGAGCCACGCAGTCAGGGTGAGCCTTAGCGCACAATTATAATTAGTAAATAGGGCAACATTTCATGTCCGTCTGTCTGTCTGTCTGTCCGTCTGTAATGGAAAATTCATTCGTAAATAACTTTTCAAGATTTTAACCATATTTAACCAAATTTTGTAGGGGTATACTAGAGACAAATTTCCAATATTTTTTAAAGTTACTGGAAAATACCTCTCGAACTTTTGACTCCAGATCAAATTGATTTTTTTCCCAAAGTTCGCGTGCTGCGCGACGCCCCACGAACGTATAACGTACTACAAGCACAACAACAAAATGTTACTCACATAATGGAATCACGTTTTCTTCCGTAATAGTAGATCAACCAGATATTTAAAACTATTGTAGCAATCGTATGAATTAGGCACAGAATAGATGGTATCAATATATTTATATGTTGCTTGCTACCGTATTGCACAGTTATATAATTTGACATGTATTTTTTCCCGTCCACTTCGTCCGATATATACGGCGCCAAACCCTTTAGGCCAGATTTAATAATGGGAAATGACAACAGCGACAAGAAGGATAATATTAATCCACCAACACAATGAAGATCAACTATTTCTTTGTCAGTTAAAACATTGAGAACAGCAAGAACTTTGGCGTTATCGTAAATAACGTGTTGTTCGCGTTCTATTCTTGGCTCCATTGGAAGGCTAGAAGATGTCCGAATACCAGACACCACTTTTCTCCGCTTATGTTCGCGTTTATAATATATCGATGTATTCCTCTCAACACTCGGTTTTCTCCTTAAGGATGGTCTATAATAATTCTTAATGTCGCATTCGAAAGATATGTAACGTACGACAAAAACTTTTATTGAAAAAAGAATAAACATAAGCAATATCCACATATAGGGCAAAGCCAATAATACAAACAACTTGGTGGAGGGGTCTTTGAATGAGGGCATTGTGCAGACAACGCCGGGGAAGTCGAAACTTAGAGTGGTTTTGATGATTCTCTCCACAACGTAATATTGTGGGGGCGCAACATCAGGGAGATCAGTTGTTAAAAAATCTAGGGCTTGGACATAGAAAACCATCGAAGCGCAAATACCGGCGCATTTAGACTTACCGCCACTGAGGGTCAAAACTACCATTATAAAACAAACGCTAAATATCCAATAATCCAGTAACTTATGAAAACAAAGAATCAAAGCGATAACAAGGATAATTATCTCAATGCTGAGGACGAAAGCCCTAATATTCGAAGTGCTAATTCCGTTCGATTTATTACCTTTTCTTCTCATCTGACGGAAGTAACAATAGATTAATCCACCAAATAGTAACAAAAAAAAGGTAACAAGAAGGTAAAATGCTACAGGGGATTTATTTTCACCCGTGGAGGCACATTGTTCGCAGATTTCCCCTCGTTTATAAAAGTTGTCGTCGATACAATTGGAACAAAAACGACCTGCTAAGTGCTCGTTACACATGTACTGTTGTTCACAGCGAACTTTATAGCTGCTTCTGTCGTCTCCAATAATATCGACGTAACACTTTGCTTTCCCGGTAGGATTACATGCCGACACATTATTCCTGCGGTTGTTATGGCATTCCTGCAGACTTGTGACGTTATCTCTGGATGGATCGGCCCAATAGCCAGGCCGAATAATCATGGCCGAATTTGGTTCTCTACCAAAACATTCCCCAGTTTTTAAACAATCAATACAAACTCCCAATTGGCCGAATTTGCCGTACATACAAGAACAGTTCATGTATCCAAATAAACTTGGATCCGCTTCAATAAGGCCTTCTCTGGTACCGGTTTCCTTAAGTTTTAGACGAGGACATGCGAAGCTGTGTTTATATTTAATTGGATCACTGGAATCAAGAAATATATCTCCATTGTTGTAAGTATCATGAATTTGAAGTTTAGGGTTGCCGCGAACATCTAATATTGATAGTTCATGTAAATTGTTCAAATCCGGGGGTAAATGGCCTGTTAGATCGTTGTTCTGAAGATAAATTTGATTGAGTAACGATGAGATCTCACCTACTTTGGGTATTTTAGAAGTGAATCTGTTAGACCCGAGATCCAGCGTCGAAAGACCAATTCGCCAGATACTATTAGGAAGTTTGCCGTGTAAATTGCAGTTGTTGAGATACAGATTGGTTATACTTGTGCCTGTTAGAAGCTCTGTAATGGCTGTTATGTTGGTCGCGTTATCCAGTTTGTTGTTGGACAAACGCACAATTCTAATGGATGTCGGCATTTTAGGAAAATTTTGGAATTTATTCAGATGCGCGTTGAAATGATTCAATTTTTTCAACCCACTGAGATCAGGTATATCCCCATTAAATAAATTATTTGATAAATCCAAACCTTCCAAGTTAGGCAACTTTTCAACAAGGTTAGTAGGGAAAGTACCATTGAATTTATTGTCATTGAGTTGCAAACGATATAATTTGTTGTATTGTTTCGTAAAAGTTATACCGCCACTGATGCTGTTATTCTCAAGTGAGATTTCCTTTAATTCTGGAAATTCTGCAAAAAATATTAAAAACCATATTATCGACCATAATAGTTGATTAATTTTACCATTTTATTTAATTAATTTTTCCATTTGCGCCTATTTATTAATTTCAAATTTCAGATACTGTATTAATCACGTAACGCGTAGTGAAAATATTATGTTTTTATTGAAAATACAAATAAACGTAGTAAACAAATAGACAAAATTAATAAAATCTATCGTTATGTACCATATGTATCTACCTACTTGTTCTGTTCATGCCGCAAGGATGGGCTAAACTGTGTGTCAACTTGTCGGCATTACATATGGCCAAAACACATAGATAATGTAACCGAAGATGATTTACTGTGATTTTTAGCATTCACTCGCTATCATAATTAAAACAGCAAACAATATTCATTTGCACAGGTTACAGTTTCCTTTTATTTACTAGTCTGCTGGTAATTAATAAGAGTCCCCACTGCAGAAGGTTTAATATTTAGCCTGCGTCAGGCAAGAGCCCGTCATGATGCCTACTACTACTATAATTTCCCTGCTGCGCTGAAGCAGCACATTGAGATGCTATGCCGGCTTAACAAAAACATTTTGCCACCACCATGCAATCCATAATTTGCAAGCCCAATGCAGCGTGCATTAAGAATGCTAAGCCGGCTTGTCAACAAAGTTGCACAACTCTATATTCCCCATGACTTTCGCGAGACTATCCGCATTTTGCAGTCCTTTAGGGGCGTCGCACAAAAGTCATGGGATGTCCACCATTCTTATTTTCTCCATGGGGCTGCCAAGCACAAGAATTTGACCTTAAAAGTAATTTAATACCAAATACTGTGTGCTGGTTGGTTGTTAGGTGTTGACCAATGGCGGCTTGGATGAATCAATTCAGCATCAACTCAGCAGATCATTGTACTGGTGTATTACAAGGCATGGTACAGCTTGAAGGGGTTAAAGGAAACGGTGTCACAGGCGAAAATCTCCCCCCGCGCGGAATGCCCTCCCGGGAATTTTCGCCTAGCGCCAAATACCCCCCCCCCCCCCCCCTCCCAAGAGCATTTTCACACCAGATTTCGAGAGTGGCGCGGCGGTCAGAAACCCTAATTCAAAGTGAAAATGAAATAATTAAATAACTAATTAAAACTGTCATGTAACCCTTATCCTAAGTCATATGGCTCTAATAGTAATAGTGTTACTTTAAATGCTGTAGTGCTTAATTAATGTTTTTTTTTATCAGAAGCGGATATTTATTTATCGAAGAACAGGTGAATGGAAATTCTCGTCAGATATTAAACCATTTCCATTAATTACGGTAACAAACCTTGTGTAATGCGATTCATATATACATATGTATCATGTTAATATTATATATATATGATATTAACAAAAAATTAACCTAACCTAAAATTAGAACTAATCATTGTGGGCCTACGCTCTCCATTTTGGGCGCAAACTGATCCTGAGATATGTCGGATTCTAAATAAAATAACTCTATCTACTCAGTCGAACGCGAGTAGAAAAACCAAAATTGAAAAGGGGAATAGATAAACAGTAGTGTATGAATTAATATCAGATTGAATTATAATATCAGGTTGAATTAATAGACTTATAATATATCGAATAATATGTAGACAATATATGGAATTAATAACATCAGTTGCTATATAACTCGAAGTAGTTGGAGTAGGCGTGGGTAAAATAATGTAGAATGAAAATGAATAATGGGAAACGTATTGAGGCAAAGGTAATAAATAATACAGATTTTTTTTAGTTAGACATGAATAAGAGTCACACTGACTCGAAATATCGTATACATTTTATTTTTATTGCTTTATATTGATTGGTCTGTCTATATTTTTCGTTCTACACAATACTATATTTGAGAGAACGGATCATGCTGAACATGGTTGTTTGAAAAAGCGTTCCTATTACTTAATTTAATTATATGATAATTATATATATGTATATATGAATATATATATATTGCTTTCGCCGTGAGGACCAGCCAGTGCATAATCTTGTACTTTGGCAGCCTCATGGAGTGAATAAGCATGGTGGACAGCCCATGACTTTCTTGAGACGCATTTTAAAGGACACTGGCCTTGAAGATGCGGATGATCTAGCAAATGTCATGGGTGATAGGGAGTTGTGGCGGCGAAATTTTGTCGACAATCCTGCACAGCATTCTTAAAAATGCAGCTGCAATGCAGCATGCCGATCCTAGTAGTAAAGGGCGTCCCTATCCCAGAACGAAGGGGGTCCTAGTTCCCTAGTTACAGGACCAGATTTGACCGTAGTATGAGGGTATATGCAGCCACAGGTGGCACCTCCTCTATGCTGCATGGAAGTGGCAAGTTTTCTTGATCATGACCTAGAATACCTGACCTTATAATATGATGCCCAAATTATCGATGAAATTAATTTTTCTTCAAATGTGAGATTATTGGAGCGTAGTGCGGAAAATAGATTACAGTACTAACCTCCTGTAAATTCAGGAAGAACTCCAACCAAATTATTATCATCCAAGTCGATTCGTTCAACTTCGGAAGAGTTGACTTTACAATGTATTCCGTGCCAATCGCAAACTGAGTTTGATCCCTTGGTTAACCATTTATTGTTGTATGTCCATTTAAAACCAGATGTAGCTTTGTAAAAGGAGTCCAAAAATTCCCTTTCAGCATCACTAACAGCGCTAACTGATGTCACATAAACCCCAATGACAAGTAAAAAATATAAGGACAATATAAAACCCGCAAACATTTTCGAAGAAAAACGAACAAATTATTATAATCTACAACCAAACTATTGATTTGTATTTCATATTCCTATACCATTTATATGGATAGCAACCTAATACCTTTAGATATAATCTATGATAATTTTCTGCTATATTAGTTTGGGGTTACGAGCTTATCTATGATAGTTTGAAGTAGTGGTAATGACTCACTTCGATATCGCATGACCTGTCTCAAAACACTGGACTATGGTCGAACAGAATATATTAAATACAATACACGGTAAGTTGTTTAAGTTGTATAGACGTAGACGTATAACTGCAGGTAAGTCGTTATGTAAACTGTGTGGGTGTTACATTAGTTATCACTCTGATATTATACAGCAGTTATCAGTTATGGAGAATTATAGGTCTAAAGGGGGGGGGGGGGGGGGGGGGGGGGGGGTCCCGGCCTACGCGTCAGCGCTATTCTAACCAAAACAATAAAGAAGAGATATGACCAAGGTTTATAGTTTCATATTTGTCGTCTGACGTCATGGTTGGTTTCACTCTCGACACTACGTAATTTTTACATTTTATTGAATGACATTTGCTGTCCAGAACAACTGAACACAACATTTCCAGCATTCCACCAACATCACCAAGACATTCTGCTACCTAATGGAACTGGCTCGATTACTTTAAATTTCCTTTCACAAAATGATTGCACACAGTTGCAATACTGCTGCTGGGATAACTACACGTATCAGTTAGAATTACTTTGTTTTAGGCACTAAAGCTTCATAGAAATAGGATATTTGTTAGATGCAATAGGTTTCCGACGTTCATTAAACGCCGCCATCCTAGTTTAATAAAAGGAAAGATTATCCTCCGTAATATTAAATACATGCATAGCATAGAGCTGTATTGAGTGCAAAAAATTGTGCGAAAATTAGTACCAAAATCGCATATTAATTAATAAAATATATATTTGAATACAGTACATTATTGCAGTACATATATATTTGAATACAGTACATACAGTACAATACAGTGTTGAACCAATAATTGGTTTAAAGTAACTATTTATAAAAAAAACATTTCGAACGAATTGAACTTGGCCTAAAAAACTAATTAATTATCTCCCAGAATCAATAAGTTTAGGTTCTATCAGCTCCGAGAAACAACCAACAAATCTGTCAGTACATTGACTCAATCCATCGTCCCCATCAGTCATATAAAACCTCCCTAACTTTACATCACCTTGACTTGGCGTCGAATTGGCGAATTTCAGTAAGTTAATATTGGCGACGCCATCGACAACATCCGTGACTTCCATCACCTTGGCTACGCGGTAGTCACTAACAACCGGAGTGTAGTCCGGTAAACTCAGCTCCAACACCTTATAGGCTATTATATCACCAATGTTTGGTAATCCAACAAATTCTGGTAACTCACTATAATCAGGGACGCCCGTGGTCTGTATACTCGAAGCTATTTCAGCATCTTTAGTTTCAACTACATCGGACTCATTTGCAGTGGGTTGAAGACTAATAGGATTCTGATACACATTGGATACGTTAGTTAAACGAGATCGCAACTGGCGCAGTTTACTTGCGATTCTACCTCTGCCTTTAACCAACTGGTCTATGTTGACCCCAGTATTACTCTTAGAGTCGCCAAGGCCCCACATTTTATAACTACTGGTGGTAACAGTCGCTAGATCCCTCCCGCTTTTACATTCAGGGACAGCGAGTAAACTCGAGATAGTTCGCTTCGCTACCGGTAACGTGTCAGATTGGCCGAACTCGGTAGTGCCGGTAAGGGTAGCGTCGTTGTCGTCGAACTTCCGACGTTTTATCGGTAGCATCGAATCATCATCAATACAAACTATAGAGTTGTCTTTCTTCTCAGGAGCCTCGTCTTCGTCGGAGCTACTGGATTCCGACTTGAATCGGATGTGAGTCCGTCCGTTTATGATTTGATGGGAGGAAACAACGATATTCATAGCTACCACAACCACAGTCGCGCTCGGTATATTTCAGTGTTCATATAATACTAATATGCACCCCCACCCGGGGTAAATTGAAACTGCTAAAAGAAGAACAGTAAAAGGCCGCACTATTAGTAAAATATGTACTAGTTAGTTATATAAAATAATAAATATTAATTTAATTAGGCCTATAATTGTATAACACAGTAACAAAAGGCCTATAATAAAAGTTGATTAGAGCTTTCGCGGAGTGGGTTACAGGGTTAGTCTACTATGAATGCCTCATGCAAATGGTAGCAGGGTAGGTTTTCTAGTGCGGATAACGAGGGGCTGCAGGGGCACGTTAGGGCATATTTCAGTATTTATCATCAGTTGTTCGCGCTTTCAGACCTTTGGCAGTTTAACCCGCCAAATTAAAATGTCTTCTAGATATTAAATCGCTTTTTAGCTTATGACAAGTATTTGATTCACTACACTAGTCGAAACCAATCCGTGCGCGACCATTCACCCGCTGGATATTCCCGGGAGATTGGGTTCGACGGTTTAATTTTATTGCTATGTAAGCCTAATGTATTATTCGACTGACAGTATTATATAATCTCTGACAATATTATTTACCTTCGGGAATATTAACAGTTCCTTTAGGACGTGGCGCTTTATCTATATAAACAGAGTTATGACTTAAACTAGTCACAACGATATGGCTTAATTATAATTCACATATGATATATGGCGCATTCTTTAGGAATTGCTTCTTTAACAGACTCACTCATACACAATGCTGCACAATACTGCACACTAATCTGCCAATCTTCACTGATTTTAGTCACATATAAAAGGAACACAGGCTGACTCATGTAGGGTCTATCAAATAACATTAGATTCACTTCAAACCACTTTAACATAAGTCACAATCGTTATTGGTAACCTTTCTCTCTTACCTTCGGTATATCAAGAATATTGGGTGTCGGGGTTATTTCTCGTTATTCCAATATAATAATTCATCAACCATATTATGAAGAACTGACAGTAAATAGCAGTATAACAATATAAAAGTATGCACAGGTTGTTTGATTAGGTATGATATGTAAGGTCAGTCCGTATTGATCATCAGTCAGTTAAAGGATATATGTCCTTATAATTAAACCTCCTAGTGTTGAGCTAAAAAGCAGAAAGCATAAAACACTAAAAGCCGTTCTTTCGTGGCTTTGAAAAACTCGTGACTACTGCTCTATACGAGGATACCAACTCCCTTATTCCACGAAGCTCCCGTTCAACACAGAGAAAGAGCAGTGAGATAGGAAATTTTCAGTTCAGTGCTCTGTGATAGGTCGAAATCAAGGCTAACTCAAATTCTATTGGGAGATACAACACAAGGCTATGACGCAACCTCCCTAGGCTTGTTGGCCGATTAAACAGAGCCCAGATGCCTGCGTATAGCAAATCAGCCAATAAGCTGGTAACTTGCAATATTTTTAGTTATAGATCACTTTGAGAGTATTCTTAGCGACTGGGGGGGAACTGGCCAACAAGACAAACTAATCAGTTATCCCACAAAAGCTTTTACATCAGTATTGGCTGTTGCTGCAGGCAGATATACATACAGTATAGCAGTAGGCTGGCTATAATGGGCTCGGTCAATGCGTCCTTGGTTTCGGAGGTTAGACCCACTCACACACAAGTGTCTTAATGTGACGTTTGAGGGTGTGCAATATTGAACTTCAGTTCACAAACAAGTACTGTGCTGTGTACTATACAGTATACACAGACACCTTATTGTAGTATTAAATAAACGCAATAATTTTTATTGTCCATTTTTATCCTTTTTTTGTCAATTTTTTTTGATTTTTTATGTCATCCAAAAGTCTAATGTTAGGTTCCATGCTACCGGTTTCTCTACTGCTGTTCTCTCAGGCTATCAGTACCGGTTAGTATATATATAGCACTATTTTGCTGTATTGTATGTACAGATGTAGGTATAAAGCAGGTATTTCTGTATTTTAGTACCGGTACCGGCACTGGTACTGCTATAGGCCTACTGTGTAGCCTACCATTTAAATACGGTAATGGTAGGCCTACCGGTTGTGCTAATAAATTTTAAATAATTGATAGGCGAAACTGGATTGCAGGATTGTGGAAAATGTGGATACTTTCACATAATTTAGGCCTTACTGTATTAGTTTTATAATCAATAATGGATCATGACTACTGTCTGAGTAGTGTTACGGATAGCGGCTCCACTACTTCCAACAGCACAGAAGGCCCGCCTCTGTAACCTGCCCCTTTCCCTCAATTAGTTAAATGATCGTTTATTGTTTTGGTTAGAAAATCCCGTCTCTGTAACCTGCTCCTTTCCCTCAATTAGTTAAATGATCGTTTATTGTTTTGGTTAGAAAATCCCGTCTCTGTAACCTGCTCCTTTCCCTGATTTGGTAAAGTGACTGTTTATTGTTTTGGTTAGAAAATCCCGCCTCTGTAACCTGCTCCTTTCCCTCAATTAGTTTAAGTGATCGTTTATTGTTTTGGTTAGGAAATCCCGCCTCTGTAACCTGCTCCTTTCCCTCAATTGGTAATGTTATCGTTTATTGTTTTGGTTAGAAAGTCCCGCCTCTGTAACCTGCTCCTTTCTCTCAATTGGTAATGTTATCGTTTATTGTTTTGGTTAGAAAATCCCGTCTCTGTAACCTGCTCCTTTCCCTCAATTAGTTAAATGATCGTTTATTGTTTTGGTTAGAAAATCCCGTCTCTGTAACCTGCTCCTTTCCCTGATTTGGTAAAGTGACTGTTTATTGTGATGGTTAGAAAACTCGGCTTTAACCTGCTCCTTTCCATCAATTGGTAATTGTTTTTGGCTATAAAATGAGTGTTTTGCTACGTCATGTGGTAATCGATTATCGACAACAACCACAAACTATTAAATATAGAGTCTTTTTACCACAGGCGCATATGGAAATCTATCTCATAGTCTATAAATCATGGAATCATGGAATGTTTTGGCACAGGCATAGTGAAATCAACTGTCTGACAGTCCAGAAATCAGCAGTCTGACAGTTTGAAGAAATACATACATAAAAAGTGACAATAAAAGTCATTAAATGGACAACAAAAGTCATTATGCATAATTCGTAAAAAAAAGTGACAAAAAAAGTCAAATAAATTGACATAAAAAATCACTGCCTTAAATAAACCGCTAAGCCATAAATAACAGGCAGCTAAATTATCAATAAATGAAAGGTCAATCAATCTGCTAGTGTCCTGTCCTGCACTGTGGGGCGAGCCAGTAAAGGCGAGCCTTAGCGCACAATTATAATTATAAAATAGGTCAACATTTAATGTCCCTCTGTCTGTCTGTCTGTCCATCTGTCTGTCTGTAATGAAATATTCATTCGTAAATAACTTTTGAAGATTTTAACCATTTTCAACCAAATTTTGCATGGGCATACTAGAGAAAAAGTTCCAATATGAGCAATATGAGTAGGAATGCAATTTTTTGAATTTTTCAGATTTTAACGGATTAGTCCAATATTATTTGTTGGAAACCTCGTTACACAATAGACGGAATGTATTCGACAGATTCTTTCCATTAGTCATGAAAATTTGACTGGATTGGTACTTTGCAAAAAAATCAAATCTTGTGGAACATTTGTAGCAAAGTTGAAAAAAATTATTCAAAAATGAAACATTCGATATAGATGTTCTTTCTAAGCAAAAAAAAAACACATTTCATTAAATTTGGATGAAAGTTCTGTGAAACGAAGCGTTTATGTAAATACAAATAATTTTCTGAGCTGGCCGCTAGATGGCGTCAAATAAATTAAAAAAAAATCCGGAAAACCTCCCAACTTTACGACGATCTATCTACTGATGTATTTTATATTTTAATACCGGTAGATATATGTAAAGGCTTTTGCGGAATTAGCTAGTCATTTTCCTCGCAAAGTACTCTGTAGGTGTTTTAGCGGACATAAAAAGCCATTTCATTACTGTACCGGTGTTTTAGTGGACATAAAAAGCCATTTCTTCTGTATGTGTACTTTAGCAGACATAACTAGCGATTTTATGTCGCAATACGCCAAAATATTCTTGATACAGTGTAGTTCCGATGACGACATCTATCAGCTGATATGTCCATGTGTAACTTTTTCTTTGTTCTTTGTTCGGTCGACCAATCAGAGCGATTTTCATTTTATTTGTACAGAAACCTCAGGGAAATCGCGCAATGCATTATGGTTTATGTTTACCTTTTTTCCTAAGCCTAGAACATCGGCTGTGGAATGATTCTGTGTTTCAGACTTTAGCCAAACATTAGAACGGCTTTGATTATAGAAACGCATAACTGTTATCAATACATACTCAATCCAAACCAACTCAGTACATATGCATTATGCTTTCACCGCATTGTTTTACTGCTTTTACTGTCGGTTATTAATTGTATCAGTTGATGGAATATTGTTATATTTGGAGAATATCGATAAATAATCAGAAAACCCCAATCTTCTTGATATACTGAAGGTTAGAGAGACCGGTTACATATAGCAATTGCGACTTACATTATAGTGGTTTTGGAGTGAATTGAATGCTATTTCATAGGCCCTACATGTGTCGGTTGCTGTTCTCCTTATATATGATTAAAATTAGTGAAGGTCGGCAGATCGGTGTGCAGCATTGTGCGGTAGTGTGCATGAGTGTGATAGATAACAAAGCATCTCCTAAAGAATGCGCTTTATACGTGAATCATTAGCCA
>JAUCBJ010000442.1:0-37856 GCA_032718475.1 Nemertoderma westbladi | reverse complement strand
GGTTGTGGGCACCGGAAGCGCCACGTAGATGGAAAGTGTAGTAGCAGAGGGTTGTGGGCACCCTAAGCGCCAGCCACGTAGTTAGAAGAGTGGATAGAGTTAGAGAGTTCTAGTTAGAGGGCTAGGGAGTCAGTAGAGTTAGAGGAGTTCGAGTTAGAAGTTAGTAGAGGTAAAGATAGTATGCAGAGCAGAGGGGTAGCAGTAGAGGTCAGGGCCTTAAAGAGTGGCAGGGCGTCGAGAGGAGATAGTGAAAGGAACTGTTGGCGAGAGAGAAGAGTGCGATTCAGGTGTGGGGAGAGGGTAAGAGCGAGTTGAGTCAGAGAGCGGAGTTAGAGTGGTGAGAGTGTCGGGGAAACAAAAATTGTGTGAGAGAAGCGCACGATCGGCCCGACACGAGACGCCAGAGGGTAGTGACATCATACCCATAGGGAGCGGCCTGGAAAGCCGACTCCAAGAAAATAACTCCACCCCACACCCGATAATAGATCGAGTTCCAGCGGAATTGAAGCGCACTTAGTGGTTGATGCTATCTTCTCACCGGGAAGATAGCATGGGGGGGAGTGTTAGCGAATCAATTCCGCCTCACCAAACCCCATAAAGTGAGCCATAACCTAAGCAATATTGGGAGCACGAGGTTGATTACCAATATCAACCTCGTGTCACCCCAATAAAGTGGGAAGGGAAGGAGAAACACACAATAGGGGTCAGGGGCCAAACCCCTAACCGAGAGAGAACACAAGGAGCGAAGGGAAGCACTTCAGAGGGGGGCAAAGGGTGCCAACAGGGATATTAGCCAATGGGGGGACAGCATCGACTAGGTACTGTAACAAGGCCAAACCGTGCAATATATATTACCGGTCGATGCAATCAGTTATTCAGTTTACTCAGTGATTAGTTTACCGCGGACCGGCCACATAGTTTGACCGTCGTTGCGGTGCTGTATGCATTATCCTACCGGTACCTGTATCTACCAATTATTGCTATCATCTATATTACAATATTATACTTCAGTTGAACACCGAACTCAGACCTTATATATATATTATATCATATCCACCCATCGGCCCGCTGTGACGCGTACTAACTACAACCGGTCGGGATCCATTGATCCCGTCACACACGTCGCCGATTTCCTCCTCATTTTCATCATCACTCTCGCTTTCATAATTGAGTATGATATCTAGGGCTTGCTGTGCAGTATACCGGATAGACATGTTTTGAGATATATAATAATGGTCGGTAACGGTACCGTTACGGCTGTACGGTATCCTACTAGGGCCTATATCCTGCCTGATATCTTTTGTAGGCCTACCTACCACCACCGGTCCGGTACGTACCGGGCATACGTGGAGTTTAGCGTCGGATTCAAATTGCCCGTTTTTTTACTGTTTGAATGGACTTCCTGAAGGGGGTAGGGTTAGTCCCTTGGTTAGGATTGCATTACAACCCTAACCTAGATCTAACAGTAATCAGGTAATCCTAATTGGGTTGGTGAGCGAAGCGAACGGCGCGAAGCTCCCAAGCCAATAAAAAAAGTCAGAAAGTGGATTGGTGAGTAGGCCTACAACAAGGTAGGTACTGAACCGGAGCGGAGGTAACCATGAAAGCCACCTCTCTCTTCAGCTCTTGGCTTCTACACGAGGGTAGGCTGAGGCGCCACTGACACAACTAATTTCTTTACCCCCGGCACATGGCCGGTACCAATTTACCGACCAATAATTTGGTGACCTATAATCTACATTTCCTCAGATTATGGCTTACTGTATGCGGACGGGGGGAGTCACTTGTTCGTTAGATATACAGAAATATAACGTAGCTAATGTGAGTTGCTAGGGCAATCTGAAAATTTGTCTCGTGTTTGTGCCGGAGATAATATACTGTACATCATCCAATGAGAAGATTTCCTCAGATTATGGCTTACTGTATGCGGATGGGAGGAGTCACTTGTTCATGTAATTGTAACCTAAGAAGCACACGTACAAGCATATACAGACATGTAATCTGCATGTGGCTTATAATCTACCACGCCCCTGCCAGCGTTCCACCTGTGTTCTGTCTCGCCGTCTACGTATACGGTTGGGGTCGCTAGCGACCCCATGGTACATAACGCTGCATTTTTTATAATTGCTAATAAATAGTGTGTTGGGACAGCAATTTAGATTTTTTTCACTACCAGCTATAGAAAACACTGGTAGAATTTTTACCACGGATCATTTTGTTTCCGGAAATAATTTAGTACGCATCTATAGAAATTATAAATGTGTTCTGGGGTCGCTAGCGACCCCACGGCAATTAGAAGGTTAAGTTAAGCTTAACAAATAAAACAACCGTAGACTGTTACTGTGTAAGTTGAGAAACATGGGAGCCCACAAACATAATTCCAACGTACTTCATTTGTTTAGTTTTTAGGTTTTTTGGGTACATTCTGACATACAGTATAATAATAACATAATTTTTCTACGGTTATCTGATTACTTAATATTTTATTGGAAACTGAATTACTGTCATTTGAATAATCAATTTTATTGATATTGGCCTTCGTTAACATTAATAAAGTCTAAAATATACATAGTTGAATAAATAAATGCTGTTAAAAGTTATTTCTCTATTACCAAATTCAGAATATCTGTCATTTTTTCATTCTTCATTGATTTTATTGAGCCGCTTAAGCATTATTATACCATCACCTTGTTCAAGTTTGTACGGTTTGTATTCGGCCCCTAGGTTTGCATTCGGCTCCTCGGTTTGTATTCGGGTCCTCGGTTTGTATTCGGGTCCTCGGTTTGTATTCGGGTCCTCGGTTTGTATTCGGGTCCTCGGTTGGTTGAAAACTAAAGTGTTTATTTTGGCACCGGAAACCGAGGACTTTGCGTAGAATACAAACAAACCGAGGACATTCATACTCAGAAACACATACACAGCATTGTAGGAAAATGCATTCAAATCGAGGACCACAGCGGAATTCAATAAAAATACAGATCTGGGGTAATTTGGGGTTGCTGATTTGGGGTCAAAAACCAAATATGTATACAGTTTGTGTAAAAATGGGGTAACTTTTAGAGTGGTGAGTTGCAAAATGGTATATCATTGGCAGTTAGAACCTTTTTACACTGACATCAAAACCACCATTTTTTTAACATAAATTATCTCATTAATGAAAATAGATATGGCTTAGGTGACACGGCGAATCGATGCAGCATGGTTTATTCAGATAGTGGCGCACTTTGACCGCAAGTAAATATTGTGATCTTCAGCGCAAATTGACCACAAGAGAAATCATGTATAGTTTGTTGTTTTGGTTAGAAAACACCGCCACTGTAACCTGCTCCTTTCCCTTAATGTTTTTATTTAAATTATATTAATTTTTCAAACCCACTAAAATTTATTTTGTGTTTGCGGTCATTTTGCGCCATTGACTCGGTTTATTACCCCAGAAAATGTATCAAACTCAAAACCCCAAAAAACCGACTTACACCCTTTTGTTCCACCGCTTCAATTGTTACGCCTTAAAAGAGTTAAAATTATCTTTATCTGGAGGCCAGATAAAGGAGGACAGTCAAGAGCATGTAGCAAAATTTCGCAACTCTTCAAGCAATAGAGACATTGACAGGCTTCCGAGCACTCGTGAAACAGGGATCTGTCTCGGCACAATAGGTGGTGAAATCCATGTGCTGTTGTGTGAGTGACCACATGGCGGTTTTTCTGGTTTAAATTTTTCCAGGATGAAGACATGAAGGCCGGACCCTTTTCGCAGCAGGTAATGAAAGTCCGGAAATCGAGGTTGATGAAATTCAGCATATCCATGCAATGACTCCTCCAACTCTAAACTCCAACTCCAACTCTACTTCCGATAAAACATCATCTAAGATTTTTGTAGTCAGCACTACAAACCACGGTTCAGTGCGAAGTTGGGATAAAAAGCAATATTGTTGTTATTGCGACGATTGTGCCTTCTCGAAATTACCTCGTCATCTGGAAACCGTTCATAAAAATGAACCAGATGTTGTTAAGTTAAGCTTAACAAATAAAACAACCGTCGACTGTTACTGTGTAAGTTGAGAAACATGGGAGCCCACAAACATAATTCCAACGTACTTCATTTGGGTTACGGCAATGTACTTGTCTGCTATCGTCCATCTCAAGATGCGGATGCCGATCCCAATGATTATGGCCCTTGTCCTCCTTGCTATGGGTGGTATTCGAAACGTGAACTTTGGAGGCATCAATGCCCTTTACGGAAATCCAGAAAAACAAAGGGAGACAGGGTGCTTACAAAGAGCAACATTTTATGACCAACCTCCAACATTCAATGCAAAAGTAATATCCTCCAAGAAATGATTGAGGAAATGAAAAGTGACGAAATAAAATTAGCCGTCAGGGGTTATACGACAATTATGTCCCTTGTAGAACGAGAGTTGGTCAAAGCGGTACCTGGGAAAGATCAAAGGAAACATATAAGAGATCGCACAAGGGAATTGGGCCGATTACTAATTCAACTCCGTTTAAATACCGGTGATTGCAATTCAAAATTAAAAGACTATATCACACCTGACCGTCTTCATGACATCATTACGGCTGTTAAGGATATTTCTGGATTTAACGAAAAGACACATCAGTACTTGACTCCATCCCTGGCACTTAAGATTGGGTTCTCCTTAGGGAAGTGTGCCTTAATAATAAAAGCTGATGCTTTACAAACATCCGATGAGGTCACATTAAGAACTGTAACCAACTTCCATGAGCTGTGTACTTTAAACTGGAATGTGTATATTTCATCACATGCACATAAAACATTATATCAACGGAAAAGAAACTTGCACGTTTCCTCGACTCTACCTACAGCCAACGATGTCGTAGTCATGACGAAGTACTTGCAAGACAACATAAAACGCCTAGAAGAAATTATAGAATGTGATGGAGAGGAAAACGAACTGAAAAGGACCTGGTGCACATTAAACGAACTGGCTATGTGTCAGATTATAATATTTAACAGGAGAAGATCGGGGGATGTTGCCAAAATGTTATTATCAGATTTTGATAAACGATACAAAGCAACTGAAAGAGAAACCACCGACCTACAGCTCAGCAAACTAGAGAAGGAATTATGTAAGATCTTTGAAATTATAGACGTGGTTGGGAAGAGAGGAAGGACCGTGCGAGTACTAATTACCAAAGACATGATTCGTACCATCACAATATTGATCAAACACAGACCAGCTGTTGATAACAACCCATACCTCTTTGCATGTGCCAACTATGGCAGTGAAATGTACATTAGAGGTCATGATGCATTGCGTCGTCATTCACAATTAGCAGAACTACAGGCTCCAGAAAATATGCGATCTACGAAATTACGGAAACAAATAGCCACCCATGCCCAAATGTTAGCCTTAAATGAACCGGAAATGAATTTGCTAGTTGACACATGGGCCATAACATTGCGGTACACAGAGAATATTACCAACTCCCTGACACAGTGCAGAGAATAACAAAACTATCCCAATTGCTTCTGACAATGGAGAGAGGTAATATTTCAAACAAAGGAGGAATGCATCTACAAGATCTTGTTGATGGCGATTTACTGAGTGGTTAGTTTTAATTATTAATAATCTATTTCAAATATTCAAAACCCAATTTTTCTCAGTAATATTTTAATAAATGAATATTAACTTATTCGATTTAAATAAAGTTGCACCATATTTCACACCGACTTGAGTGGGTAGAAACTAGAGTCTGTACGTGAGATATGGGTACTTTATTTAAATCGAATATGTCGTTTTATTTTCAAGTTTCGAAGTTTTACAAGTTAAAAATCATATATTATACCGGTCCGCAGTTCGGAAGGTCTACAGGTAAACGACCAATGTAGATTCTGCTGTCTGGCGAGCCTACAGGCTGCATCGAATGTAGCATCGAATACAACGAACATTCTCCCAAACTTCCCAGTCACTTAAATAATCAATATATCTTCGAGTGTCAATGCAATCATTTATTATATATATATGTAATATAACAATATAAACCAGTATACACAATTAACAATAACCAATTACTGAATCCGAGCAATAAACCTAATCCGCGCAACCCAAGTACCACTCTACTGCCCTACCGCCTACCGGTACACTTCCACACTCTCTACTAACTATCACTCTCCATCCTTCCTCGCCTTAGGTCCTCACCTACCTACTCCCCGACCTATCGCCCTACTCTCACCGCACACAATTGCACCAGCTGACCCAACATCTCCCCCTGCAATTGTATTTTCTCAATAACCATAGTATTTTGGAGGTTTCACAATCCGGCCGCTCCTAGTGATAACCCCACGTGTGTCCTCACACTCACTAACATCGCTCTCACTACTAGATAAGACTCCTTCACCAATACCATGGTCAACCACAAGGACATTTGGCTTGGAGATTCCAATTCAACAATAACTTCATCTAATGAATTCGAATCGGTAACAACTTCTCGAATGGGACCAGTTGTAAAGTTGTTAAGAGTAATGTCAGTTTTATTTGTTGTTTCATCGGGTGTCTTCAACAAATCTACATTTACAATCTTTTGCCGGGGTTTATGGTTTTTGTGCTTTATCAGGTAAGTAGCTGGTCCCTTCTGTCCCACAACCATGCACCCATTTTCCCAGGGAGTGAATGCCTTTCCGGCCCTGGGGTCTCTTCGTAGAAAAACACTGTCCCCCGCAGTGAAATGCCTTGTTACAATTTTTAGGTCATTATCTAATGCTGAGAGTTGTAGCTCCAAGTAATCAAACAACTCGGCGGCTAGTTTCATACGGTGACAAACCCATGTACTAGGGCTGTAACCTTTTGCACTTGTCCAATTGATTGCATCCTATTCCCAACCACAAAAGGCTTTCATGGGTGATATACCAATTGAAGTATTAGGACGATTACGGTAGTAATAAAGAATCCAATTTAACTCATCTTGTTCTACTGTGCATTTACCACTATTCATTTGTCGGTTGATTAAAGTTTTTCTTAAGATCGTCAAAAAAGTACGGTGGTAACGTTCAACGACACCTTGGCTTCGAGGATTTCTAACTGCACCGTGTAACATTTTAAAACCGAACACGGCCTGCACACTTTTTATCAGACCATTTACAATTTCAGGACCAGCATCAGAACGAATGACTTCAGGGGGGCCCCATTGTATACACTTATTAAGAAATATAGGTGTCACGTCTGCTGCAGACAAAGATGGAACAAATTCTACTTCAGCCCACTTTGAAAGCGAATCAACCATAACCAACAATGAAGATTCACCCACCTTGAGAGAATCAACAAACACAATTTGCCACGGATGGTCAGCTATTACAGTTCTCTCTGAGGGATAACTACTTTCTGGTTTAACCGGGTTAGCCAAACAACACTCTCTACAGGTGCTTACAAATTCCTGACATTTTATTGCCATGGATGGAAAATAACATATACGTCGTAAATAATTCCTGGATATCTCCCAACAGCTATGACCAGAAGAGCAATGACCTCTTCTAATGACATCAGCCTCTAAATCACTGGGAATCACAGGTACATCAACCACATCATTAGGATGAATTTTAACTTCTCTTAAAAGCAAGCCAGATTAATCAACATGCAGCTGCGACTTCAAACCTTTATAAACACAATGCTTTGAGACTTCACTCCAATCATTGGTATTTATGGCATGTCTCACGGCAGCTAATTCCAGATTAGCATCCTGCCTCGCACAAATTATACCAACATCTATTCCAACAACGGTCTTAGGTAAATGTGCACCAGCACATATAACATCATCATCAACAGTATGTTCAACTGCCCGAACAATTTTTCTCCACCTTTCAGGAATTCTGGTCAATCGATCAGCCTTATTATCCTTAGAAGCAACTTTGATAACATTAATATTCCAATGATAACAGTCAACAATTTCTTCAATCACTTGCAGACGTCTTTTTACAATAACCTCAGACAGTCCCCCTATTTTGAATCGCTGTACATTTCCAAGCATTTGGCACAACCACCTATTTACTGTCTCTGAATCGGTAAATATATTGTAGTTCTTAGTCACTAAGTTCCACTTTACTGCAAGATTTAAACCATCAATAACTGCATCAAGCTCAGCAATGTTAATATGCATTGAATCTTTTAATTTTCGCAACCATGCACCATCCTCCACCACAACACCATCAACTTCCAAAACAACTGCTCGTACAATATCACTAGAGTCAACCCAGATGTCAACCTTAGTATCATCTTTGTCCAGCACTGTCCATTGCCCCTTCACAGGATCATCGAGTTCGATCATATGATATAGATCGTGGGCTAATGTCTCAACTACATCATTAACACTACTGTCCCACATTCCATCGCTGCATTGGCGTTTAAGCCAGCTGCAACACACACGTAAATAGCTTGCAACAGGATAGTGTGCAACAATCTTACCACACCAAGAAAACAGCTGACGTTTGGTCAACGGATGCGGCACAGACAGTAATGACTTTAAAAATCGTTTCCATTGCAAAACACCACACTTATTGGATTGAACATCTATGCCAAGTAGGCGCATTTCATTTGGACCTGTGGGTTCTTTGGTAACTAACCCATAGCATGCAAGGTTAACCCTAACGTCTTCCACTTTGACCTTATCCTCATTGACATATATGTCGTCTACATATTTTTCTACCTCATCAGGGGAGTATCTAGCTGTATCTAACACAAAGAGTACAACAGCATTCAACACTTTATGTGCAATTTCTAAGCCATATCCCATACGTTTCATAATATAAATGGTTCCATCCCAAAGCATACCCTGATATAGGCAAAGGTCATCTACAACATGAATTTGTAAGTATGCCTTAGATAGGTCTAGACTCCTAGTATGATTCCCCATTTTTCGCCAGCTACGCACAGCTTCAACACAAACTGCGACTTGGCGCCCTGGATCAGCTTGAACACACTTATTTAGGGGTGTATAGTCTAAAACAGGTCGCACAGGAGTAGTATCTTTGTGTTCCTGTAATACGGGAATGAGTGGGAGAAGTCCTCTCAGTTCCCCATGCATTTCCCTCTCATATTTCTCAACCCAGCCATTTTCTATCCATTTGTTAACCTCGGCATTAAGGAGTTTACTTTGTGGTTGCCCTATAGTGATGCCATAATCCCCAAGACCAGACCCCAGATGTTTTATCGGAGGGTTTTCCCCTTTCCATGTCCATTTCAATTCCCAATATCGTTTTTCATTCAGCCATGTAACTACAAAATCTTTCTCAACAAGTTTGACATCTCCATTCACACTTTTAGCAACCTTAATAAATTTACCCAGACGGGGATACGGAACAGTATGTCTGGGGGGGGGAACCATTCAGGTGCATTAACGTTTAACTCACTATTCACACCCCTGATGAGACTGCTCATCACGCCCATACACTTCCACTTTGTCTCCCCCAGCATGCACTGGAAAGCAGCAGAGCAAACTCTACTTTGTAATGGTGTTTCAATGACTTCACTATGGAGCCTTCCAAGGCTCTGTACTTTACTGTCACCACTGATCACACTTTGAGTCAAACAAACAGCCATTGCACCAGACTGCCTGTCATAGGATAAGTTAATACCACCAACATGTTGAATTACATCGATACCAAATAATGCATCCGTCCCAAATAGTGATTCTGTATCGACAACATGCAGTTGAAGTTCTACTGGCTGGCTAACACCCGGTGCATTGAATAAAGTACATGACACCATACCAACCAAAGGCACTTTGTCACCTAAAGTATTTAGAGTCTTTACACAATAATCATACTTTACATTATTTCGGTCTAAAAAACCCTGTGAAATCAATGAATGAGTACAAAATGTATCTAATCCCACTGATAAATTACAAACTATTTCATTAAATGACACAGTGGATTGTACTACAGGTAAACATTTATTATATGGGGAACACCTATAGCTATTTAAAGCTGAGGTTGCACAGATGCTATAGCTATTTAAAGCTGAGGTTGCACAGATGCCCCCCTCGCCAGTTTCCCGAACTCGGCCCATTTACTGTAGGACATTCACGACGCATGTGTCCTCTTCCCCCACATCCATAGCAACGGGCCCCTGTCATCGGTCCTGTTAACCCGCCAGTACCAGGCTGAGGTACCGGTGTAACCTGCATACAGTATTTACGTAAATGGCCCACCTGGCCACATCGCCAACACATCAGCCTGTCTCCATTAAAACGTTGTCCCCCTCCACCACGTGTAGGCAGGCGGGTTGAATAGTTCCCAACTCCACGGTTACGATCCGAATTTACCATGGCTCCAGCGATTGTAAACCCCTCAGCATCCTCAATTGCTGCTAGTACATTACGAGCCCTAGCAACCAGCTCTGACAACGGTACAGAAACCCCATCCGCGGCCAAAGACTTTCGAAGCTGTGAAGAAACTTCCACAGGTAAACCCGCAATGAATTGACTCTGTAGCATAACATTAGTCGCATCTGAAATCCCAGCCAAGGATAATAATCGCTTTAAGTCGGCTAGGAAGACTTCATATGTTTCACCAGGACGCACAACACAGTTTTTAAACAAATTATAAGCTTGGAAACGAGTTATTGAAAAAGCCTCACTCAACTTTTGTTTCAAAACAACCCAATCCTCCTTGTCAGCGGTTGAAAGCTGTTGATATACTGTGAATGCATTGCTCTTGAGGAACAATGGTGCGAATTTAGCTTTCCTAGCGCCCCAATCCTGTAATTCTGTGATAACTTCGAATTTTTGCGCCCACTCTTCGAAATTTTGGTTGTCCACTCCTGTAAATTTATCCAAAACGCCATCCAACTTTACACTCAAATTTCGGGCACTGCTACCAGTACCGGTACCTTCACCTCTCGACGTTCCTGTCACCTGGCCGTCGTTATCTATATATTTAAACCTCAGTCTGGTATGAACTAAACTTTTAAGTACCGCGTCCGTTAAGTATAGGGCCTACAGTGGTAGGCTAGCGGTGTCAAAATTATGTTACCGGTTGACCGGTAATACAGTAGGCCTAATACTGTAATAGGAAATAAGTAAATGCAGCCTCGCGGTGATAGCTTGTAGCATCGAATACAACGAACGTTCTCCCAAACTTCCCAGTCACTTAAATAATCAATATATCTTCGAGCGTCAATGCAATCATTTATTATATATATATGTAATATAACAATATAAACCAGTATACACAATTAACAATAACCAATTACTGAATCCGAGCAATAAACCTAATCCGCGCAACCCAAGTACCACTCTACTGCCCTACCGCCTACCGGTACACTTCCACACTCTCTACTAACTATCACTCTCCATCCTTCCTCGCCTTAGGTCCTCACCTACCTACTCCCCGACCTATCGCCCTACTCTCACCGCACACAATTGCACCTGCCGACCCAACAATAATGGCCTAGTAGGCGCGTACAGAATGTATGACACTCTACAGTATTCGCGGTACGGTACCGGTAATGACATGTATAGCTTGTGCTGTGATGAATGACTTACAGTAAGGCCTAATTTATCGTGACAGTAGAATACGGTACAATCATACTGAAAGAATACTGCTACTTTATTTCACGCCGTGAGATATAGCACCCCATATCCCATCATTGTGTTTACTTTATTTCACGGTGTATTTCACGCCGACTTGAAAATATAATACATATTTGAATGAATAATCTAACTAACTTCAATAAATTAGGAAAGAAGTAGATGAACCTTAAATTGTTACTTTTTCGCCCGAATATACACGAAAATCGGGAGAAAAATGAGTACTGTTTTCCCCAAGGGAAAAGTAACATATTACATTTTAATTATTAATTATTAAAAACATAACAATCTAACTTTTTCATCAAGTTCTACAGATATGAAATGCGTTAATCAGCGGACAAAAACCCATATCTTAGATTATATCAGATCAAATAAGATTCGAATTTACAAAAATTTGCTGCTGCGACCGGACCGAAAAATCGACTCTGTTTGATCGACAGACCAAAATATAATAATTAAATTTGTTAATTTATTATTTTAGACCAAAGTTCGAATGAGGAAGAAGAAGGTCATAGCGAAAGTGAAAGTCAAACCACAAAACGTGTTGAAAACTTTCTTGGAACAGCCAGTAAAAGTTAGTAGATAAATAAATATATAAATTGAATAATGTATAATAATAATACAGTATAATATTATTCTTATTATAAGAAAGGATAGGCCTATTCGATAATTCGGCTATTGACCTTCGTTTATTGTTTTGTGAAATAGTAAAACATAGTAAAAAATATGTTTCGTTAGTGTCAATGTAATCTGGAATTTCGCTTAATTAATTGACATTGTCATTCGCCAAAGAGAAACATAAAACAGGGAGGCGGTGGCAAATCTCACTTGACGCAAATCATATCTCGGCAAATTATATATCATCTCAATGTAAATTATCAATTATGAAAGAAGGTTACTTGTGGTACGTTATTCTAACCAAAAAACTAGTCAATAGGAATGGATACAGTTTTATTTTTGAGAGTGATCAGCTGTTAGTAATCAGTTGAATAGCGTCTAACCTTCCTCCATCATATTTCTTGAAATTTGAAATTTTAAACGCCGTCGATACACAGACGACCACGAATCTTAGTTTTGCATCTTAATTTATTCAAGTGTATTAAAAGCGAATTAATATGCCTATGTGGTCGGAAGCAGAAAAGGAAGCACTAATGGACCTAAAGCATAAAGTGGGCCTTCGGATGCCGGGGAAGGAAGACATAGAAGACCTTAAACTGCGCCACCCAAAAACCCTCAAAGATCGGAGCAGGAGGGTTTTAAGGACTACTATACAGTCCCAATCCCAATAAACCTTAACTTGGTCATTTTGGCGGCCAAAATTACCAAAATGGCCAAGTAAAAACTGCGGTATTCATGAAAGGAACTGCTGAGGCACGTTGGCTTGTCAATCACAGCCAGTGAATACAGGCTGAGTGTAAGTAAAGCCCAGCATGTTGGCGCTGAGGTAGAGTTCTCTCTACCTTTAGGTAAAGAGAAAGGCTCCAGTGTAGTAATGGCTGGGCTCGCCACTGTAGTAAACATGCCTGTAAGAGTGCAGTGTGAGGCGCCCTAATTTATTATTTTCTACGTATTTTTTACTAATCTAATAATTAACACACCTTTACCTGTCACGTGTCACTTAGGTTATAAGCAGTATGCTACTGTGCTAGCACTTGCAGCGTAATAATTAATTATTTACTTTAATTATATTCGATTGGTGATAAAAATAACAAGTTCATATATTTAATTTGTAAAAATTCTTTAAAATATGAGAAAAGTATTTACATAGATTTTTCTTTATTTAGCAGTTTAATACGCTATAATATAAATGCTCTCATAAATACAGTTAGGGGGGGACTGGACGCAATAAAAATTCATCACTCTCCAGGGGAAATTTGACGCAAATAACAGATGATTACTCTCAAAAATAAAACTGTAATGTTCATTTATGTTTAATACATTGTTTTGGTTAAAATATCGTGCCACTGTAACCTGCTCCTTTCCCTAAATTGAGAATTTAACATTGAGGCGGGATATTAATTCGCCAAGGCGAGTTTTGCGTCCAGTTCCCCCCCCCCCCCCCCCCCCCCCTGTCTCGATAAATAATAATTTCATCATCATAAATTCACCCAAATATGCCGACTCTGTTGACTGTTAGCACAGAGCCAGAGCCTGATATTATAATGTTTTCAGTTACTATCGCCCTCGAATTCAGACCCAGCTACTAGAAATAGGCCGCGCCGTCTAATCTGAATTTCATCAGTATACCGAACTCGTTCGAGACTGAGTGTCGCTATTTAATTGCTACCTCTCGCCCTGTCACAGACCCAGCTTCTAACTATAAAACTATAATTAGGACGCCTTCATACAGAACACGTTGCCATTTCATAATGACTCTAAACTGAAGCTACACAAAGGAAAAGGTGAGAAGTGATTATCTAATAATAACACACAAAATCCAATTATTATACATACTCCTCCTTTTAACAAAGCCGCATTCAACTAACTCCCTTATTACGTATTAGCCTGTGCTGTATCAATGCCTCAGTGGGTGGTCTCTACTACAACTGAAAGGCCCGACTCAGCTCCAGGTAAGTTAACAATCTGTCAATAATAAAAATGAAAGCGAGCCGACATTTAGTCAGATCCACCAAATGGATGGCCAAGGAGACTGAATGTCTGGACTTAGCTGATTCGAGTTAAATCGCTTCGCCAAAACGACCAAGTAGCCCATAGGAATACACTAAATTTTTTTGGCGATTTTGGTCATTTTGGCCGCCAAAATGACCAAGTTAATGTTTATTGGGATTGGGACTGTAGGAACAATAAAAAATGTTTCATTTAAACAAAATGTATACTCAATATGTAGCTGTATAAATAAATACGTAAATAATAGGAAATAAGTTTCAATAATCAGTATTACTGTAGTGCGTTTAGGTCAAATATAACCTTTGCAGCTAAAACATATGTGCTATTTCATACAGTAGTTTTAGTTTTTTTCTAGCATTTTTTTGACAAATTTATTTTGTAATATACACAGTATAATACCGATAATTCCTCTAGTAATTTTTATAATTTCTTCCGTATAATAGCCTACATACAGTATAATACCCGATGTTATTGTTATGTTAGGTGATGTTATCTTGGAGTCTGAAAAATAATGTAAATTTTCACAAACAATCATTATAGTGTGCTGTATATAGTAGATAAAATATAATTTATGACATAGCATAACTAGACATATGACATATGCATTAGAGACATATGCATAGACTTAATACATATGCATAGCATAACTAATTTGTACGTTTATACAAATTATTCACATTTTTAACAAAAAATTTAGTATTAGGCCTACTATTATCAGCCGGTTAATATGTGCTATTTTATTATAGTACAGTAGATTTTAGGTTTTTTGGGTACATTCTGACATACAGTATAATAATAACATAATTTTTCTACGGCTATCTGATTACTTAATATTTCATCGGAAACTGAATTACTGTCATTTGGATAATCAATTTTATTGATATTGGCCTTCGTTAACATTAATAAAGTCTAAAATATACATAGTTGAATAAATAAATGCTGTTAAAAGTTATTTCTCTATTACCAAATTCAGAATATCTGTCATTTTTTCATTCTTCATTGATTTTATTGAGCCGCTTAAGCATTATTATACCATCACCTTGTTCAAGTTTGTACGGTTTGTATTCGGCCCCTAGGTTTGCATTCGGCTCCTCGGTTTGTATTCGGGTCCTCGGTTTGTATTCGGGTCCTTGGTTTGTATTCGGGTCCTCAGTTGGTTGAAAACAAAAGTGTTTATTTTGGCACCGGAAACCGAGGACTTCGCGTAGAATACAAACAAACCGAGGACCTTCATACTCAGAAACACATACACAGCAGTGTAGGAAAATGCATTCAAAACGAGGACCACAGCGGAATTCAATAAAAATACAGATCTGGGGTAATTTGGGGTTGCTGATTTCATTTCTGCTGTCACTGCGAACCGAGGACGTCCTCGGTTCGTTACAAGTCCTCGGTTCGCGGGTAATGTACTACGCAAAAGTCCTCGGTTTACACCATATACGCGAGCAGTATGTTTTAGTGACAAAATATTTTATATGTTTTCGTTTATGAACAAAATTGTATTTTATACTATATAGCGCATTGACTGATTTCCGTTATTATGTCTTTAATGTTGAACTTTCACTTCAATTAATTTATATGGTTTTAGGGATTTGTCGACAGCGCAAACGTTCGCTGTAATAAACCATGGGAACGCCGAAAGTAATAGATTTTTCACCCGCGATGTGGGTATCGGGAATGTAGTGGAAATATGGGAGCCGGCCTACCGCGGGAACAAATCCCAGGGAGTAATCCCCTTGGTTGAAGCGAACAACCCTACTATTGCGATAGCACCAACAGTGGTATGTCCGCCAAAGCAGATATGTCTGCATTCAGAAGAAGTCTCTGGCTTCAACATAAATATCCCACAATTACAACTGGAAGGGGTAAGTTCAAGAACGAAGAAGTTTAGTTAATTATAGTATTATATTCGGTATATAATCGTTATTTTACCATATGTATTAAGATAAAGGAGGAAAACTGAACGCAATAAAAATTCATCCCTCTCCAGGTGAAATTGGACGCAAATAACAGATGAATACTCTCAAAAATAAAACTGTTACCTGTTTTATTGTATTTAGTTTATTGTTTTGGTTAAAATAACGTGCCACTGTAACCTGCCCCTTTACCTACATTGATGCGGGATATTAATCCAGTTAGTCGGTCGGTCATTACCTATCAAAATTATTTAGTAAAACATGACTTGTATAATTTTTATAAATTGATCCTTCAATCCTTCCCTTTCCAGAATCCAATAGTCACCGAGCGTTAAAGAAAAACTTTTGGAAAATTAAATTATTGTCTTCAATTCCCTATTTATTAAAACTACATTATATATATTCGGGAGTAATAATATTAGGACTAAATACTTATTTCTTCAATTAAAAAATCGAGAATTGAATGATATTTTTGTAATTAACTTGTTATTTATCTACATTACATTATCATAATATTGCATTATGAGTCACCTGTATGTAAACATAGTCAATATTACTATACAGTAGGCATATTACCATTATTACGATTTTTTTACATGCAGAACCAGTTTCTCATTGTTATTTAATACAGAATAACATTTTTAATGTGAATTTGAATTTCCCGCTGTCCCTCTGCAGTGATTTTATTATTATCAATACCATTGTATGATGCATTTGTTCTTATTATTGATATTGATTATATTGAATGTGTTGTGTTCTCCAGCAAAACAATTCAGGCTCATTCTATGTAAAGTGCGGGACATTCGTACGACTTTGTGTGCATACTTTAGTACTGTACATCAAGAAAATGAACTAAAATATTATAGTGCTTGTGTTTCTTAGAAAAACCAATTATCGGTTCTGTATAAAAAAGCAGTTTGGAAAACCTGCAGCAGTTTATGTATCAGAATTATTGCTTCAAAAAATTGTAAAGTGCGGGAAAAGTCCGCGTCGGACCGCGACAAAAACATCGACTCTGTGTTTATATTAACCGGAACTAATGACTTCGACAAGGAGTCGGCCCATCAGGTGTGTAAATATATAGAAAATGGAGTAAAGTTTGCAAAGGAAACATGGCCGAGGTGTCATGTAGTTGTATCGTCGGTACTATGTAGAAAAGACAAGGAGGTGGATAAACTAAATGAGTTGATCAGTGGAATAACGAGTAAGAATAACTGCACATATGTTGATCATTCGAACATTTTACTTACTCATTTATATGACAATAAACACATTAAAGAAAGCAATATTCGCCTACTAGTGCGATCTATTATCGACAAGGTAAGACCGCAATCTGAGCGTGTTCGTGCTCCTGATAATTCCACCACAGGCGACATTCCGACTCGACCGGTGATCTACTCGCGGCCAGCGCCGTGGCGGCTACCCAACGCGATGCCAACACATCAGGCGGGTCTCATACAGACACCATACAACCCAAACAATGGTAACTCACGATTCAGACAGCCTCCGTCTTCAGCATATCAGCCAGGGACCGGGAGAGGTTACTCAGAGCTTCAGCGTGGTTCCTTCCTTGATCCACAGGGTGGTTCCTACCATGCACCTCAGCGTGATTCCTACCTGGAACCTCAGCGTGGTTCCAACCCGGAACCTCGGCGTGGTTCCAACCCGGAACCTCGGCGTGGTTCCAACCCGGAACCTCGGCGTGGTTCCTTCCCGGATCCTCAGCGGGGTTCCTACCATGAACCTAAGCGTGGTTCCTATCGTGAACCTCAGCGTGGTTCCTAGCGTGAACCTCAGTATGGTTCCTACCTGGAACCTCAGCATGGTTCCTACCCTAAACATCAGCGTGGTTCCTCCCATGAACTCGAGCCTCATTCCTACCCGGAACCTCAGCGTGGTTCCTACCCGGAACCCCAGCGTGGTCCCTACCCTGAACCTCAGCGTGGTTCCTTCCATGATCCCGAGCCTCATTCCTTCCCGGAACCTCATCGTGGTTCCCAACCGGAACCTCAGCCAGGATCGTACCCAAAACCCCACCCGAGTGCCATCCGACAGTCCAAGGTACAGTCAACAGTTCTAGTGGATACCACTCTTAGTAAACCTACCGGGTGCAATAAACGCGTAATAGGGGCTTTAATACATTTTTTACAGGCAATAGATGCCTGAATCAATATATTATTTATGCATACAAACACCCCAATTAAACCAATTAAACCACAATGACTAATATACAGCATTATTTATTCACTATTATCACACTATATTAATTAATGACTCACTCAGCATTTGTGATATTGATTTTAATTTGAGCAACTACATGTATAATCAATTATTTTTCATATTTACAGAATCTCTAATATTATCATACTTAACAGCAATTTTTATGCTTTTATTAATATCAATGTATACAAATTATATTAAGATAACATTATTAATCTTTATTTTGACATCATTTGTGATTTTACTAGCAGTATTCTATATCTTGATTTGTACTGTAATTGCACTAGTACTACTTGCGTTTTTACCTATTGCAATATTGTACGCGTACACAATAATAAATAATTACTTAAAATACAGTCGTCACAGGGGGAAGGGCAGAATTCACTATTTCAAGTTTACCCGCAACGACAAATATAGATACCGTATGATCAGAATTATTTTCAGTTTGATAATTATATATTTTGTTCAAATAAACAATGTGAAATTACTATTTGGCCGTCACGGGAGCAGATCCGCGGCATGTAACTCTGAAAATGTTAAACAATATTTTAATATTATAAATGCTTGCTTAATTTTCTCCAGATTTATGTGGTCTGATCCTCAATTCAATAACAAAAGCAAAAACATTATCTTACAAATACTTGCAGCTCAGATAATAACTCCAAATAGTATATCCTATATAATGTACAATTACAACTCTAACAACATTATTGCATTTTACATAGCTACCAAACAGCCACATACAAGAAACTATACGTACTTAATAAACAAAAATAAAATAAAGAGACAACTACTATATTGTATCTTAAAATCTAATATTGCATGTATTCAACTTTACAGACGTACATTACTAGACCTTGTGATAATTATTTCCCTTACTGTTAACGCATTACTATTACGATCCGGAGATATTCACCCAAACCCAGGACCGACTGTAGATAAAAACACAGGACAGTCAACCAAAAATGACCCCATACAGGACATACGGACATACTTAAATCAAAATCAAAATGGTCTCATTCTTCTACAAATTTATGCAAGAAGCTTAATAAAACATATCGACGAATTACGCCATGCTTTGCTGGGATCCAGGAATGTTATAGTGTCAGTGACTGAAACGTGGCTCAAACGACACAACAGTGACAAACCAGTCACAATTCCGGGATACAATTTATACCGCAAGGATAGGAGAAATAGGAAAGGCTGTTCGCGCTTTCAGACCTTTGGCAGTTTAACCCGCCAAATTAGAATGTCTTCTAGATAATAAATCGCTTTTTAGCCTATGACAAGTATTTGATTCACTACACTAGTCGAAACCAATCTGTGCGCGATCATTCACCCGCTGGATATTCCCGGGAGATTGGGTTCGACGGTTTAATTTTATTGCTATGTAAGCCTAATGTATTATTCGACTGACAGTATTATATAATCTCTGACAATATTATTCACCTTCGGTAATATTAACAGTTCCTTTAGGACGTGGCGCTTTATCTATATAAACAGAGTTATGACTTAAACTACTCACAACGATATGGCTTAATTATAATTCACATATATGGCGCATTCTTTAGGAATGCTTCTTTAACAGACTCACTCATACACAATGCTGCACAATACTGCACACTAATCTGCCGATCTTCACTGATTTTAGTCACATATAAAAGGAACACAGACTGACTCATGTAGGGTCTATCAAATAACATTAGATTCACTTCAAACCACTTTAACATAACTCACAATCGTTTATCTGTAACCTTTCTCTCTTACCTTCGATATATCAAGAATATTGGGTGTCGGGGTTATTTCTCGTTATTCCAATATAATAATTCATCAACAAATATAATGAATAACCGACAACAAATAGCAGTATGCAGTATTCACAAAGCCAGTTATTAAAGGCCGTGACTACGGTGTGTCAAATGCGAGTTAAATGCGAGGTGCAGTTAAAGGATATATGTCCTTATAATTAAACCTACTAGTGTTGCGCTAAAAAGCAGAAAACATAAAACACTAAAAAGCCGTTCTTTCGTGGCTTTGAAAAACTCGTGACTACTGCTCTATACGAGGATACCAACTCCCTTATTCCACGAAGCTCCCGTTCAACACAGAGAAAGAGCAGTGAGATAGGAAATTTTCAGTTCAGCAGCTCTGTGATAGGTCAAAATCAAGGCTAACTCAAATTCTATTGGGAGATACAAAAACAAGGCTATGACGCAACCTCCCTAGGCTTGTTGGCCGATTAAACAGAGCCCAGATGCCTGCGTACAGCAAATCAGCCAATAAGCTGGTAACTTGCACTATTTTTAACTATAGATCACTTTGAGAGTATTCTTAGCGACTGGGGGGGAACTGGCCAACAAGGCAAACGAATCAGTTATCCCACAAAAGCTTTTACACCGCTCCCAGAAAATGGGATTTAAGTCTATAAAATATAACAAATCACAGTTTCTAAAATATAAAAATACTCTAAACAGTTAGTCTTTCTTGCGCGGACGGCGTTTACGCAGTTTCTTGAGGCTAGCAAGAGTCCTTTTCACTTTGGGGGGGAGCCACTTTACTAGGAGGGCCATAACTCCTGGGTGAAGGGTGCAATATGATTGCATCAGAAGGTGTAGGATTATGGTCGAGGTATCTGCCGTTTCGATATGCTTCTCCTCGAGCTGATTTTCCTCCGCTCGTAGCTGGATACGTTCATCCAAAAACTCTCGCAGAGAATAGGATCGTCCAAGTTCGATAACTTCTTAGAGATTCTGGATTTCCCAATCGAATTGAGATAAGGCCAATTCGTTTATCGATTGGACTTACTGTTATAACTTACGTTTATATGAACAAACGCAGGTTTCTTTTTTGATCTTTATAGAATAGCGTTTAACTCGTTTCGTACAACGCTCTCCTTCACCTTGATGAGGGGTTGTATCGCGTTAAACGGGAACGACCATACGGTTGGATAGTGATATTAGGTGTCCGCGTCACAATCCGGCTAGGTAAGATGGGCGGCTAGCTAGAAATCACTGTCGGAGTGTTACCGATTAATTGTTAGGGTAGCACTAGATCTTTGAACAGTGAATACAGTCCGCGAGGTTCCGCGACACCACCAGGATCGCAGGTCTGAGGTCCAACTAAGGAATGAGGAGGTTTGACCGAGTATTCCGGGACTCTGATCGTAGGTTTACTCCAGGATCGTTCGAGCCGAGTGAGCATAGGTGATACGTCAACAAGTTTCGGTTTACGTGGATGTTTATGTCTTTCCGTTTATTAGTTGAGTCTAGGGCATTTATCGTAATAATACCAAAGACGCACGTCTGGTAGGGTAAACGCGGGTGATATTTATTTGTTGTTACAATGCTTCTATCAAGAATTCCAAATATACGTTGGAGTTACCGCGACCATTTGTTTCTTTAGTGTCTTTTCTTTCGAGTCAATTTCGAATATAATTTTCGCATTCGAATTTCAGTTTATGGTTCCGACTCCGCTGGGCAGGATATATAGTCGACATAGTCTGTATTGTGTAAATCGATAGGATGACCAGTAGTTAAGAAGCCCATATACGTACCATTACGCCGCGTATATCGAGCAGCGAATTTTCTATAGTCCAACTCGCGCGAGCTGCTCTTGGGACATTGGCGGTTCGATATAACGACCATCGTCCTCCGCAGCAGTTGGACTAACGTCGCCGCGTATTAAGCTATCAACAAACGCTTGTAAAAGTAGAGTATATCGCTCCCCGATACCAAGACCATCTTCTATCAACTCCGTCATATCTGCTATATATGAGTTTATCCATATTATAATGAGTCCACATTTAGGCGAGCGGGCGTCGCTACCTACCCCAATCAACCCCCGGACAGTACGAGATCCTCAGCGCCGATGTGTCGTCGCCGCTGTACTTTCGCCAACGACGTAGCCGCACAACGACAACGACAACCGGCACAAGTCACTCAACTGTCCGTCCCAAAGGCTTAGATGTACTTCAGGTTTTCCTTGGAGAGTTAGGTTACTTTACGATTGCGACTGGCTACTGTAAACACACCTTAGTAGTAACATTCGCCTATAAACTCACAAGTACCACACACACAACTTGTCACAAATTACACACACTCGGGTCACTTGTCCGTTAGTCAATGCCTTCCAGAATGTCACTGTATTATTATGTATCTTTGGATACTATCAGTGCACTATTTATTCCCTATGCTATTCAATGGGACAAGCTTTCTATTGTTCTTTTAACTCAATTCTAATTCTAGCGTGGTTGTTGCTATGGTGACATTATGCAAAGCTAGCGGTAGAATTAGAGTAATTCCAATGCATACAGATCTGGGATGTTATTTAATAGTATTCTTTAATAGTCAATGTTCTGTTTTATACATGACTTTATGAATTTTATCGGCTATTGACTATGTTTGGGAGACTTTCACACACTCGTACGCATGATAAGATAAATCTCCGCTCCCTTGATCTATTAATTAATGGAATTTTGGGAATGTTATAAATTGCGTAAAAATAACAATTTATTAAATTCATTAAAAGGCATGAATTTAAATTTATTCCCTGAAATTTTATTATTTGATAATTAAATTGACATATTTTGATTCTAGAACATGTCTGGGGACACAAGATCCTTAATTCTATGACAATTGTCTTTTTAAGAATATCGGTAAATGCTACGATATCTTAATTGACTAGAATTGTTGAAGGATCTGAATTTTACAGATTTGATTTATTAGATTTATTAGATTTAGAAAAAATTTTTTTGTACCGGCATTGCTCCCCTTAACCCTATTAAACCCGGTGGGGGGTCAATATGACCCCCCCCCCGTGGTTTTTTTTATTATAATTCTGAAACAAACGCAGTTGGCAATCTGAAATTTTATGAATTTTCCTAAAAATCTATTGTCTTCATGGTAATGAAAACCGTTTTCAAAAATATTGGGTACTTTTCGAGTTATAGCACCATTTTTTAACCCTACTTTTGGCACTTTTTTTGAGACGTTTTTTGAAAATTACATTTCATTAAATATGAATTGTAACATCTCTATTTTTTTTTTACACCGGTTTTTTGGTGTTAGAAATTTGATGGAATTCATATATATTGATTTAGAAATTTCAAACTTGTTTTTTTTCGGTGGGTGCCAAATTTTGGTGCCAGCACCAAATTTTGAATTATGTCAATTTTGTAAATTGATTGTTTGAAACTTGTTTTTTACGCAATTTGGGTTTTTTGAGGTTCTGGATTCGATGAAATATATACGATCAAACTTGTATCAAAACTATGTATCAAACTTGTATTTTTCGGTGCTGTGTGCAAATTTCAGCACGAAATTTTGAAAATTCATTCGATAGATAAAATTGCTTGTGACAATTTATTTCTTGCGTTTTAGAGGTTATGGCTGTTCTGAATTCAATGGAATATATAATTATCGAACTAGACATCTCAAACTTGTATTTTTCGGATGTGGGTGCAAAATGTGGTGCTAGCACCAAATTTTGAAAACCATCAAATATATCAATTGATTGTGTCACCTTGTTTCTTGCGATATACGGGTTTGTGATGGATTTGTGTTTGTGACGGGTTTGTGTTTGTCTGAATTCAATGGAATCAGTAAAAATTTCATAAGAGTTCACAAACTGGTATTTTTCGCCAATGGGTGAAAATTGTTGTGCCAGCACCAAATTTTGGAAAATATGCAAATTGATCAGTAGATAGTATCACCTTGTTTCTTGCGTTATACGGGTTTATGAGGGTCCTGAATCCGATGGAATCCATAAAAACAACACTGGACATCGCAAACTTGTTCTTTTTGGTGATGGGTACGAAATTTGGTGCTAGCACCAAAATTTGCCAAATTACGCCGAAAAATACAAGTAGCAATGATCTGGCATATTAGAAATGTAATCCATTAGAATCAGCGCCCTCGAAAACCTGAAAATGTGAATTTATAGCATCGTATAAGTGAATTAAAAATTTTGTGTTCTAACTGAAAAGTTCTGGTTACTTGTTTTTTTCATGTTTTTCCTACGCAGAGAGGACTAAACAGCCATTTATAGTAATCATATCATTTTTAAATATTTTCCAATGTATTTTGCACCCCAGAAAACCTGTATTGAAAAATAATTAGCCGAAGATGTAACTTTCAAATATTGTGAAAATTGTGCGCTACTTGTAATTTTGGTGCTGCAATATAACCACCCCAGTACATTTTTTCGAAAATCCAGAGAAGTGATACCTATGTACAAACAAAAATGTATGTATGTACAAACGTTTTCGTAAATATTTGTAGATTTTAGAGGGGGGGGGGGGGGGGGGGGTCAATATGACCCCCCCCCCCCCCCCCCCCCGCGGTATTTGTACAACATTTTATAGCCCGGTACTAATAGGGAGGGTTAAGTTAAATACTGCAAAATACAATACACTTACAGAATAACATATAAAAATTACTTTTAATTTCCATGATTGAATTCATAACTTTTAATATTGGTTGACTTCACAAATATTGATAATAATAACTACCATACACCTGTAACTACCATACAGTACATTACATCTACATTTCATCACTACATTGAGAGTAAGAAAAAAGACAAAATGAAAACAAACATGCGTAACTCCTGTGACGGGATCCACGGAGGATCCCGGTTTATCCGGTTTTGGTTTCTAATTTACGCGTCCCCGCCGTGTGTGAGTAGAAAAGAGGTAGAAAAGAGTTCTGAGTTATTGATTGATCGGTGTATATAGGTTCAGGATATAAATCTATATTTCCATGCATTTTTGCAACTCTGCAAAATTAGATTGGTGAAATGTCCTAGCGTGCACTATAGTGCACAGTCTGTAGTCTGGCCCCAAAAACAGAAATTAGAAAAAAAAAAATTTTTCTATTTACTTTGATACATTTACTTAGTTATGTACCATTTTTGTTTTCTTGGCTCCATGAAAAGTTAATTCAGGATAATATGGGTTAATAATAGATATAAGCTATATATCGAATCGATATATGGATGCATCATGATATATGTGGGGACTTAGTGAACACGACACCACTGAGTGTTTCGGTTCTAATAGCTATTGCCCGGCTGCCTAGTGTGCAGACTCAGAAAGTTGTATCGTGATTGCGATTCTCCCTCACATTAGTTATGCAGGGCGGGCGAGTGAAAACTGCGAGCCATCAGCGAACTGTTATAATTGTACTATTGTTAGTGTGTGTACCCTATACAATGGTAGTCTAGAAAGAAGTTTCGATCCGGTCGTATACACAGGAAGATAGAGCATTTAAGGCATGATATCTGTGATTTCATGCCGCAGTGACGGCAGCGCTGTCAATCAGATACTGGGACCATCCCAGGGAAATGGGCAATTTTATCATGCCGTATATCCATGGCAGGAGAAGGGGCATTCGACCTATGGTGACGTGGAGTTGACACTCTATCAGTCTCAAATCCCACAAACGCCCCCGAAACACTTGGTGCTGGACTAGAGGTAGCAGAGTCTCCTCCTGGATGGCCTCGCTTCCTCACCAGCAATGGCAGCATCTTATCGAGGAAAAGCAAAGATGTTGATATGGCTTCTGTAAAGGACAACAAATCCATTTTTTTGGATTTCAACAAACGGGTTGTGTCGTTCTTTGCGTCCTTCTTATAATGCAACCATGCATTTACTGTTGCTACATTTAGTGACCACACGAAGACTCTTCTATACCATTTCGTACACTTATGGTCACATAGTGATCTCAACATATGGCAGAGAACCACGCCTCCCATCCTCGAGTTATACTCTTTTACAATCGCTGGTTGACCAACAGTAACTTTCTTATTTTCGGCCTTTGACCATCTCTGAATCTCTTCTACTGGCTCCAAGGCCACATGGGTCGATGATAACTGCACCATTCGATTTTCTAACCAAGTGGTGGGGAGCGTCCTGGTCGACATATTTTCTGAACACGAGCTCCCGATCGGTTGGCACTATTCTGATAATATTTACACGGGCAGCCATCGCCATCCCTTCCACGTTAGTGGCCGACTTCGCCCACAATCAATCAATCAATCAAATTTATTTATTTCCATCATATTACAAAAATTGTATCATGTTACTCCTTTCCCATCACCAATCATCGTATCTTATGAGGAATGAGGGTTAGATGAATATTTTTGAGAGTGATGATAATGAATCTGGGTTAGTATTGTAAGTGGAGGTAGTAATATGATAGACTGGCTGGTAACTGATAGCAGTGCTAGTAGTCGTAACCAGCCAGTAATGGTAATAACACAATTGGTTACGCATTAATAGTGTTTATTGATGATGAATGGATGGGAGGGATCTTGTAGGGGAAGGGGGGGGGGGGGGGGGGGGTACTCAAAATTTATGATATATTTCTGTGTTCTAATGGTAATTGAAGAGACAGCAACAATACCTGCAATATCCTACTGTAAAGTTTGTGAATCAAATCATAAATCCGACCTTCTCACCAAAACAGTAAACTCTAAGTAAGCGAATATATTGCAGTATCGATCTCTTATGACCGGTGAGGCAGAAAACAGTCTACGAGCAGACAAACTTCGAGAAAACAAAATCCCGCGCAGCGAATCCTAAAATCAGGCTGACTCACTGACGGACTAAGGGGCTCGTATACTTTGCCGCGGTGTGATTTATATGGTTGGGCAAAGGGACGCTAGCTAGGTACAGGCAGAGATTTGGAGATGTCTAACTAGCGAGCAAAGTGCAGTAAGGACGAAAGTTAATTTTATATATTTTGAGGTGTAAATAATTTCTAACGCGCGTGTGTTAATTCTGAACGGTCAAAAGCAGTTTTGCTCCTTCACATATATAATTACTGGGTACGGTGTGCATTTTACGAATATTCTAATTTTATAACTTGTAGGTCCAATACTCACGAATGATAAGGTTCCTTCCCCTCTTGCGTATTTCCAGGACTCAAATTCAGGCATAGGGTTAATGCTACGCCCAGAATTCGGCAATTTTAGGTACCAGGTCCCTGATACTAAGAAGAGATGTGTTAGTTTACTACTGTAGGCGTACGGGTACTAATAGCTATCCTGGCTCCTATCTAGAATTTTAGTCACCCAGTTAGTCCGGGTAACTTCCTATTAGGGCGTTGGCGGGGACACGGTAGATGTTAGTATATCCCTGATAGCCTCAATTTATTTGCGCCTAGTGTAAACTGCCCTACCGCCTGAACGGTACAATCCCAATTCAGGTGAAAACACAGCAACCCCCCTAGCCTACAAGTTCTAATGCAATGGACACTGTCGTATTACAAATAGTCGCACACACACCTGTACTTAGCAAGAGTTAAGCGTACAGTTTGCTGCACCCTAACCATTTGTATGCCTTGTACCGGTGTGCCTACGTCCTATCTGCGTACTAGTATCTGCCTGCGCTCTCCCCCCTCCCGTAGGAATATGAAGGTCTACTGCGGTTTTTCCTGAATCAAGACAGTACAGTCCCTATGATGTAATTTTAGGCTTACAGCGTGTCACTACGTCTACCTTTTGATCTTTTGGTCTTACACTTAGGTAGCAAGGATCGAACGCTGTCTAACCTTTCAGGCGATGGGCGAATAACTCTAGATGGTATTGCGGGTTGTCTCTCGTCTACATTCCCCCGATGTTCCCGTTCATTGCTGCGGCCCGATCTCTAGCCGGCCATCCTGTCCCTTAGGTTTGTTCACCGTAGTGAATCCATGGTAAAACAGATAGAAAAGCTGAGAGAATATTCTGACTTTATTACAGAAGATTATAATAATATGTACAATGTAATCTGAAATAAACTAAGCACGACAGAATATTGATAAGATAATCTGAGAAGTAGAGTGAATAACTAATGAACAAATCGCACCTTTATATACTAAATTTGTGCCGCAATCAATCGAGAAAATTCTCGATTGTTCTATGGGTTCTAACAGGGTTTTAAAGATAGCTATTGGTCCAGCTAATATATAACTTGCACGACATTGGTTACAATCAAATAACTACAGTCTTATTGGTACAGACAAATGCAATTAATTTGTAGCGGTTAATTTAAATGAGTTGAAATTCTGCACAAAAAATAATTTGCACTTACTAGGATTCGAACTCAATACCTACTACACATATAATTTCCAACGCTCTACCGACTGAGCTACTGAACCACTTGACCGATAGATGTACAATAGATATTACAAATACAAATGAGGATTCAAAGCAATCTTTTACAAAGTTAATCCGAATAAAATAAAATTTTGAAAATCCACGGCATTTAGGGAATATAATTCTATAAATGGAATTAGATATTTGTTTATTGTTAGCTTAACTAATTAATTAATTAGCAGATAGCACTCTGTCAGAATGTTTGAACATCGAGGGCTGAGATTATTGGTGAGGGGGTGAGTTTGATCTCATTCTGGTGACCGGTATTTAAAGCATGATATAGGTAAGTTACTAAACATTTTTAAGTAAGAACCTTTTATAGGATTTGGAAAAAGAGTATTTTGATTTAGAATGTTTACGAATATCAGGGGGTACCGAGTTCCAAATGGATGGACCCAGAAAATTAATGGATTGTTTGGCTATTTCAAGTCTAACAAGCGGGATATTATAGTTGCCTTTCGTAGAGGATCGAGTTAAGTAATTGTGTATTGATGAAGTTCTTGCGAAAGGCAGTTCTAAGTCAGGGTGTTGAAAATTAATTCCAATATTAATGTCATACTTATGTGTGCATATAGAGCGGTCTGGTGTTTAAATATAAAAGATCGAGTGGTAGAATATGCAGTTTTTTGTACAGTGGAACAGAAGTTTGGTAATGGCTAAATGTTAACCACCAGAACACATTCCACCGACGATCTCCGTACCGGTCGAGTTCACCAACAACGTGGGCCCGGGCAGTGCCCCCTGGGATGCGATTTGTCTTTGCCTACATGATTATATAAAAGGTGTAATTGAAACATAAGAAAATTTGGATATTCTTATCCCATGCATTTTTACAAGTATTTTTGTTATTGTATAAATATTACAATTCAACATACTGTATGTATGTAGTAATTCAATTAATTAATATAATTCAAAAGCTTGAGTTCTAATTTTTGCTATTAGTTTTTGTAATTATGATAACTTTTATCCAAAAACATATTAGGTTCTAAAATGTCAAACATGTGAGTGCCATATAGTTAGTTTTTTAGTTTATACTAATATGATTCAATACAGCAAATGTATTGTAGTTATTTTGACGATATTGGGTAATTATTATCATATAATAATACATCAATACAATTTGGTTTGTTCGCTAAAAAAAAAAAATGTATTGTAGTTTTGTATTATATTATAAATAATGTTAAATATTATTTATCTATAATAGTAAATAATATAATTATAATATAATATAATATCTTAATAACTATTTATTCACAAAGAGTGACCAATACATTCTATTTGTAAAGTAATATATTTTATCTAATAAACTTTAACATTAGAGCTCTGTAAAATCAATATAGGGAAGAATAGAAAAGATATACTTTATATGTCTAGACTCTTTCATTACACTGAAAGTCAACTTGTTTTCCGTTACAATAGACACTGGTGCTTTACTTTACACATAAGGTACATTTCCTATTTATTTATTACTCACTTCTAGGTGCGCTTTATCGAAGAATAATGAGGTAAAATCATTACTGCAGAAATAATGAGGGCGGATACGTCGTGACTCATTATCAAATACTTCCTCAAGCACGACATCGGCCTTAAGTACCCAAACGGGGTCCACTATTCGAAAACAGGGACACGGCCTACCGTAGTAGGTGCCCCTGCACAGTGCACACTGCCCCTCTGCATCCTTGGACGATGTTGATCTGTAAATATAAAATATATTGTGTAAAAATATATTATAATATCTTCATATATAAAATACCTTTTAGGGTTAGCCACAAAATGACCACTATAATAAATATATCCGATTGAAAAAATGAAAAACTATAGATTGCGTTCAATGTAGATTGCTTTTTCTCAAGAATATTTTGCAGGTACAGCTTTCGTATTTAGTATTCTAAATTACAAATTCAGAACATTGTTATATACATTTACAACATACTATTAGTTTTAATTTTAGTAACTGTGTGTTGAGTTATGACATTAAAGAATAAACATGACAATAAACTCACCCGTTGTAACTGCAATGATTCTAGTCGCATGTAAAAGCCTTTTGAGTTCCTTCGATGAGCTTATGAGGGATGGAAGACTCGATACTAGGGGTATTGTCGGCGGGTCGTTCATCGGCTCCAACTTCGCGTCCGTGGTAATCACCGGTAGATTAACAATCGTGTTTCCAGTGGTTGTTGGTTCTACTATCCGTATGAACGATCCGACGCCAACTCCAGCAGAGTGAAAATATAACGCCGTAGTATGGGGATGCTCAGCCAACATGGCAAATGTCTCGCCACTAATTAAATCTCTGAATAAATTTCCAAAAATATTAATGTTAGTGCAGTAGTGTAAAAATAATTATAATTATTAGGGTACAAATGTTATTTATTGTTAATATATTTCAGTATTTATAAAATCTTTTAATCTTTATAAAATATATGTTCAGCTACAGTAAAACGTGATATATTTTACTTTATGGTCATTTTGGTCAAACTAAATTGTAATTTAACAGTCTAAATGATGCTATGGTATTTTTATAATTCCTGAAAATCGAATCCTGTGTTTCACGTCTGTTAAATGTATATTAAGTGGGTAACATATTATTTCAAAAAAGGTATTAATTTCAATTTCAATATTCAATTTAATTATTAAATATTTTATTAACTTACAGGGCGAACAACAGCGTGTGATATGAAGTGCGCTGTTTTTTGGCAGTTGGTGCTCCAGCTGCCTCTTTCTTCCTTGCTGGCCCATAGCTAACAGAAAGAATAACTGCCTACATTGCAGTGTTGTCGGCGATCTGCGAACCGCATACATATGGTAGAGCTACCTCCATCTACAATATTTTAATAAGGTTATTTATTACTTGTAATATTATAGATCATAGTATTTATTTATAAGTTTATTAGGCCTACTGAAAAAGTAAAGTCGTTATTATTACAGAGGTAATGTAATGAAGGCAGACATGTTGTAGTATCACTCTGATAGTTTGAAACTGAATTTGAGAACATCCTCAAACTTAAAAATCTGAAATTATTTATATGACACGTATTCTATTAACAAATCTTTAATAACAGACAATTTATCTATTAATAAATAACAGACATCTATTAATCAATTAATAAAATTAACCAACAGTCCCCTTCCGGCAGAACCGACCAACAGAGCGCCTTCCGGTAGAACAGACCGCACCGCATTCCGGCAGAACCGACCAAATGACTGCCTTCCGGCAGAACCGACCAACTGACCGCCTTCCAGCAGACAGGCAGAACCGACCAACAGACCACCTTCCCGCAGAACCGACCAACAGACAGACCGCCTGCCAGCAGACCCAACAATCCGCTACAAATACTGAGAATAAAATCATTATCTAATACATAAACCTTTCACATCATAAACTCTCATTTTTTACAGGATGGTAACAGTGCTCATATGATTGTTAGAGTTGGTAACCTTGACTATAAGGTTGTTAGAGGTCGTAATGGTGCTGACAATGTTGTTCGAATTGGTAATGGTGCTGGTAAGGTTGTTAGAGTTTGAAACAGTGCTGGTAATTTTGTTAGATCTGGCAACAATGTCGGTATGGTTGTTAGAGTGTGTAATGGTACTGGGTCTGATAATGTTGTTCGAGTTGGTAATGGTGCTGGTAAGGTTGTTAGACACCAATGTTGGAATATTGTTGTTCTAAATCAAAGCATCAATGTTCTCCAATGGAATTATTATTCTGAAATAAAATTCAATAAAATTAAACAACAAAATTAAATATTCTGAAATCGGGTTGGTACTGGTCAAACGACTCAGAGGAAATATTGCTTAGTATATTTCAATCCATTCCGGCAACTCTATCAGGTAGAGCCATGTTCGATAAGGGGATGTAGGACAATTCGGTCCCGGACAATTCGGTCCGGATAATTCGGTCCCGGACAATTCGGTCCCGGACAATTCGGTCCCGGACAATTCGGTCCCGGACAATTCGGTCCCGGACAATTCGGTCCTGGACAATTCGGTCCCAAAATACTAAATAAATGGGACCGAATTGTCCGGGACATAATTGTCCGGGACCGAATTGTCCTAGGACCGAATTGTCCTAGGACCGAATTGTTCGGGACCGCATTGTCCGGGACCGAATTGTCCAGTTCCTGATAGCAACTTTTTAGTGCTTGTTTGATATTGGTGAATGTTCAAGAACATTAGTAGAGATATTTGTTATGGTAGCTAGTGTTATTTACTTGCTAGAACTTTTTGAAATGTTAAAAATACTGTATTTTTTTTATTTTTGTTATTGTAAGTGTTCGAGAACATTATTATATATTATTTATTAAGGTGTAGCTAGTGTTTTTTTTTACTAGCTAGCATTTCCTTGAAATTATAAAAATACCTGTGAAAACATTGATATTTCAGAATTAGGCATCAACTGCTGCACTGATTATATTAATTACCAACAATATTGATGATATTATAAATATGAATGAGATCCAGCTATTATCTAGGATAATAATTTAGGCTTGTTATCCAACCAACAACACATACAGTATACTTACGCAATATATTAAAAAAAATCAGCTTTAAACATTTTAAATACATATTATTACTAGCTAGTAAATAATTAACAAGCTCCATAAAAACACCATAGCTACCATAAATAATAATGTTAACAAAAAAAGTAAATTTTTTTTATTTAAAAAAAAATACTAGCTAGCAAAAAAAATACTAGCTACCATATAATAATATATATTAAGGTTCTAGAACATTCACCATTATATAGTACCAATTAAATTTGGTCCCGGACAATTCGGTCCCGGATAATTCGGTCCCGGACAATTCGGTCCCGGACAATTCGGTCCCGGACAATTCGGTCCCATTAATATGCATGTTTTGGGACCGAATTGTCCTAGTCAGTATCCGGACAATTCGGTCCCGGAAAATTCGGTCCCAAAACATAAACTTAATGGGACCGAATTGTCCGGGACCAAATTGTCTGGACCGAATTGTCCGGGACCGAATTGTCCTGCTTCCCGATGAGGCTATGTCCTTGTACCAAAAGACTACCCAGGAATGTACCCAGGCTGCCATAAGAGACAAAGTTCTTCTGTTGTTCTATAATTTTCTTCTGCTTTAGCAAAGAACTGGTTACTTGACAGGCAGAAGAAGCACAACCTGGCGTCTAATTATGGAACTGAGAATAAAGATTACACTGACGTAGATCAAGGACTTGGGGGAACTCCTTGTCCGGGTGACATCAAGAGCTGCTACAACAGCCTTTCATCGTGAACCACCTGTCCCTGAGGTAAATATCGCCCCAGCTGTACTCACAGAGGGCATTGGAGAATTACCAACGACACCACCACATCTTCACCAGGCTCAGAAAGACAGAGTATTCTAGTGGCAAGATTGATTCATGAAATTGATAGAATTTGGTTTGGGGCCAGATGTATCTTTAAAGGGAAGCAGCGGTGCCTAGTTTACCACTGATATTTTACTGCCAAACATGAAGCACCAGATGGGCAAGTACATCGGAATATCGCTGTGGGGAACGAAGCCAGCAGTATTTGGTGTCCCTACGCAGATGACCTATTGATTCTCTCTCTTTATGAACATCAAAAGAGAGAGCGCATGTCACAGCGTAAGAAACGCTATAGCGCAAGAAATTTAAAAGGAATAGATAATAACGATACCTGTACATAACTTTACAGTGTTTGATCCCATAACTTTACAGTGTTGTGGCTTAATTTACATGCACTACCAATGTTCGTTCGGCCAAAGCCGGAGGCGACCCGAAGGCTCCTCTTTCGATAGCTGCTACCCAAGGGTAGGGGTGGGTGCTACTCCTATCCCAAGATTTGCTCCCAGTTACTTAACTGGTACTCATTTCATCGACCCCAGTGGATGAAAGGCTGAGTGGACCATGGCGGGGCTGAACCTACAACCAATAGATTGCAGGCCCGGCGCTCAACCAACTGAGCTACTCATCGTATATAATTTAATATAATTACCATTTTACCGATGTACAATTTTAACATATGTTCAATTTTACCGTATGTAAATAGTTTTTATTATATTACAATATAATATAATATTCTGTAATTTATGAAGGACCTACGTTTTTTATAATAGTTTATCAATAGTTAATAATAGTTTATATCAAATAGTTTATAATAGTTAATATATATATTATTATAATAGTATAACTATATACTAAGCCATATTTCCTCTGAGTCGTTTGACCAGTACCAACCCGATTTCAGAATATTTAATTTTGTTGTTTAATTTTATTGAATTTTATTTCAGAATAATAATTCCATTGGAGAACATTGATGCTTTGATTTAGAACAACAATATTCCAACATTGGTGTCTAACAACCTTACCAGCACCATTACCAACTCGAACACACATTATCAGCACCATTAACAACAAAAACAATATTACCAGTACCATTACAAACTCTAACAACCATACCGACATTGTTGCCAGATCTAACAAGATTACCAGCACTGTTACAAACTCTAACAACCTTACCAGCACCATTACCAATTCGAACAACATTATCAGCACCATTACGAACTCTAACAACCTTATAGTCACCGTTACCAACTCTAACAATCATATGAGCACTGTTACCATCCTGTAAAAAATGAGAGTTTATGATGTGAAAGGTTTATGTATTAGATAATGATTTTATTCTCAGTATTTGTAGCGGATTGTTGGGTCTGCTGGCAGGCGGTCTGTCTGTTGGTCGGTTCTGCGGGAAGGTGGTCTGTTGGTCGGTTCTGCCTGTCTGCTGGAAGGCGGTCAGTTGGTCGGTTCTGCCGGAAGGCAGTCATTTGGTCGGTTCTGCCGGAATGCAGTGCGGTCTGTTCTACCGGAAGGCGCTCTGTTGGTCGGTTCTGCCGGAAGGGGACTGTTGGTTAATTTTATTAATTGATTAATAGATGTCTGTTATTTATTAATAGATAAATTGTCTGTTATTAAAGATTTGTTAATAGAATAAGTGTCATATAAATAATTTCAGATTTTTAAGTTTGAGGATGTTCTCAAATTCAGTTTCAAACTATCAGAGTGATACTACAACATGTCTGCCATCATTACTTACCTCTGTAATAATATCGACTTTACTTTTTCAGTAGGCCTAATAAACTTATAAATAAATACTATGATCTATAATATTACAAGTAATAAATAACCTTATTAAAATATTGTAGATGGAGGTAGCACTACCGTATGTATGCGGTTCGCAGATCGCCGACAACACTGTAATGCAGGCAGTTATTCTTTCTGTTAGCTATTGTCCAGCAAGGAAGAAAGAGGCAGCTGGAGCACCAACTGCCAAAAAACAGCGCACTTCATATCACACGCTGTTGTTCGCCCTGTAAGTTAATAAAATATTTAATAATTATATTGAAATTGAAATTAATACCTTTTTTGAAATAATATGTTACCCACTTAATATACATTTAAGAGACGTGAAACACAGGATTCGATTTTCAGGAATTATAAAAATACCATAGCATCATTTAGACTGTTAAATTACAATTTAGTTTGACCAAAATGACCATAAAGTAAAATATATCACGTTTTACTGTAGCTGAACATATATTTTATAAAGATTAAAATATTTTATAAATACTGAAATATATTAACAATAAATAACATTTGTATCCTAATAATTATAATTATTTTTACACTACTGCACTAACATTAATATTTTTGGAAATTTATTCAGAGATTTAATTAGTGGCGAGACATTTGCCATGTGGGGCGAGCCACGAAGTGAGTGAGCCTTAGCGTAGTGGTACCATTAATCAACCTGTCGTTCTGTCGTTCTGTCGTTCTGTCGTTCTGTCGTTCTGTCGCGTTTTTTTTCAGTATTTTATTTTAAACGTTAATAACTCGGCCAATCCTTGATGAAATCTATCCAAACTTGGTACACATGTTGTTTGGCAAAAGTTTGAAAATTTTCCAAGTAGAATTTGCGTGGGGCCTTCGTGCAGCATCAGTGTAACTGTTATTGCAGTTATAATAAATTTATTTATCCAAATTTAAAATGCGTTAAATTATTATTACTGTAGGATAAATCAGCTGGTTTTCTGACAAATTTTGCAATTCTGCATGTACCATGTGTACCGGTACTGTCAGGCTGTACTCAATCCCTGAATCGAGAATCCTGCTAGGGTGCATTTATAGTCAGATGCCGTCCGATCCGATCCGATCCGATGCATTTCGGCAATTATTGTAGCTACAACTGTCAGACTGCAGACTGTACAAGCCTAGCTGCTTAGGCTAGGCCTACTTCTGTTTTGCCTAACACTGAACGCAGTCTGGTTGTATGACTATTGCTGTATTGGCCTACCGGTATTGCATTAGGCTATTGTATTGTATATGGCATGGCAGTACTGCAGTATGCAGGTATGGCAGTACTGCAGTACACAGTATGGGATCATTCGTAGCTCTGTAGCTGACTGTGGTGTTCAGAAGGAAATCGGACGCGCGTTGGACTGTTGGATGTCCTGGAATGGAGTCTACCGACCAACTTGCAGGGTGAGGCTGTCCCTCTGCAGCTCTGATCCTGGGCGGTGGAGACTGTGCTGATGGCGGCGGAAGCGGGAAGACCGGGGCATTCTGTATCCCGATACTACAGCTGGTCCATGAAACTCTACGGTACAAACTCCGAGATGGAAAACTCGATGGGAAATCGGGGGGAAGAACTAGGCCTACGAAATTTCAGTTGAACTCATTCGATAGAGCGATAGAGGTGACCAGTTGGCGGGCATCTCCCCGGACGGTTGCTGTGTCATGCGCGTGGCCAGAGGAGTTGGCACGGTACCCGGACGACTAAAGGAATAGTCGGATCCGGTCGTTTCGTTACTATTCAGCTATTACGAGGCGACGGTAAAGGACGAGGTGCGAGGGCCCATGCCGGGTTAGTTGGAGCACCGGAAGCGCGACACTCGATATCGGGACTGATAAAAATAGTTTTGGCTTCGGAGGAAACGGTAAGAAGTGTTTCGGGCGGCATTTTGACGACTATGGACAACCATATGGACTAGGCGACGTGATCGGTTATCGGATCGATCTGGATGTGGGCACAATTGGGTACCGGTACAGTAAAAACGGAAGTGATCTCGGGAAAGCTTTCGACAGTTCGAGATTCCCGCTAATTTACGCAAACTCCCGTTATTCCTGTATTCCCGCAGTCTGTGGTCTGTCGGTATCTTTAAAGAATGCTGAAATTATGTTTATTTTCGCCGAATTTATCCGTTTATCTGCGCATCTTCTTTCCGGGTACACCATTGTATCCCGGGCGCCGTTTTGTACCTACAATGTACCAAGTTGTGTAACTTTTGTACCCATTGTACCAAGTTGTGTACCTTTTGTACTTATTATGTACCAAGTTGTGTACCTTTTACACCTAC
>JAUCBJ010000441.1:0-16986 GCA_032718475.1 Nemertoderma westbladi | reverse complement strand
TCATACGATTGCCCGCCATTACTATAGGAGTTAGAAGCTCAAATGAAACAGAACTGTTGGCATTTTGTGATAAATCTGAGGTTTGGCTCAACTCCCACTACCATAAATCCAATGAAATCGATTCGGTTACATTTCCAACAAATTTAGACGAAAGCTGATTGTATGTGAACAGTAATCCATATGGGATGCGTCAACAAGTTGAGAATGACATTGTAATTGTAAAGGTCCACTGCATCAAGCTATGCATCAAGCATTAGCTTGACATCTGGCAGTGACAAGTTTGTTCCAATGGTCATTTCACTGAATCTTGTAATACCTTGCTCAACTTCATAATCATCTAAGTTCACCTCCTTATCTTCTTCATATAAATGTCTAGCCATTGTTTCTTTGAGTGCTTTAATTCTAAATGCATTTTGACATCTTGAGGTTATTCTCACAAGTGGTTCATTAGGCACTGAAGTGTCAATAACAATGTCCATTGTAACATTGTTGTCTTTAAATGAATAGTAACACACTTACATTATATATTGTATAATCTGAGGCGAATCGGAGCAGCACTTATTAAGGCTGCTTAGCGATAGTCCAGCCATTATTAAAAAAAAATGAAAAGAAAAGCCAGTAATAAAAAAAAGGCAATTATAAACTGGTAATAAAGAAGGAAAGTAAAATCTGGAAATACCAAAGAAAAAAGGTAAAGTAAAAACCTGTAAGAATAAGGCAAGTACATGCTGGTAATTAAAACGGAAAGTTAAAAATTTTATATTCATACTCGTATTGTATATTATCATCTACACATCCCTCTTCATTTATTTTTTTCATACTGAGTTTTTCGAGAGCGGTGTATCCAATGGTCCTACTCTCAAAACGATCTAACCTATAATTAATTGCTTAAGTCTGCGAGCCATGCGTAATTAACAAATCTCGTTTACCAGTTATCATTAAAAACTATGAAGCTATATTGCATATGACTTTTATGTGGGGCGAGCCATGAGGTAAGATGTTTGAGACTTATTTAGATATATTATTACATAATTTTGACCTCTCAGTCTTATAGGAAAAGATCCTTGATGAGCGTGATATACAAATAACAGAGAGACAATTTAATGAATCCTTTACTATATCTAACATGATTAATCCTACTAACCATCCCATCACCCACTACTATATCAGTCCTCACATCCATTCGAGAATAAACAAACATAAACTATATTCACCTATATGAAAAGTACCAACAATATATCTCTATCCAACAACTTTACCATCGCGCGTCTTTTTGATTTACTAAAACGCTCTATCATAGAAGGCATCTTTCGACCACAAACAAACACACCTCAACCTATTTCATTCCGCGAAGAAAAGCTACAGTCTTCTTTAATAAAAACTTTTCTTGCTATATCTATTTTGTTATTAATGTTGTTGTTGTTGTTGTTGTTGTAATATTTATTTATTCTTGTTCCCCTGTTTGGTAAAAAATATAAGAAGTTTGACCGGTTATTTCTCATTTTTTCTCTATGGTAATACAATATAACATTTACGACAGACTCCAACTGTCCAAGGTAATTCGCCAGCTCCGAGGCGTCCTACAGGGGGACTGCTTATCTCCTCTGCTCTTTGTACTATACGTTGCCGATCTCGCTGATATCCTCAGAAATATCTACCACATGATTAAATGTATCTTTTTCGCTGACGACCTTGTGGTGTATTCGAAGAGCAAAGAAGGAATTCAACTATCTCTCGATGCTATATACGAATGGTGCCAAACAAATGGAATGCAGCTTAACCTGAAAAAAAAACAAAAATAGTTAAATTTAGAAAGGGCGGTCGGCTATCGGAAACTGACAAGTTCACTTATAACGGAAACCCAGTGTTGTTAGTAAACGAATATGAATACCTTGGATTAACAATACAATCGAGCCTATGCTTTACAAACCACATTAAATCCAAAAAACAAAATGCTTACCAGATTATTGGATCCCTAAAGAATTTACAACTACTTTCAGTTTCTACAGCAATGAAAATATACAATGGCAAAATCTCACCTATGGTACTATACACATTTCCTACCTATAGCAGATTTCTAAAACTACATAATTTACAGGAGTTGGACAAAATCAAAGCTACATATGCAAAACGTTTACTCGGCCTTCACAAAACCGCTTCGTCAACCTTGGCACTGAATATTATAGGAGAAGGAACACAGATAGAGGACATACTGAAAAACAACACAAAAGCTAGTTTCAAGCCTGATGTTCTTGACCAATATTTTGCCTTTCGAAGGGAAGGGAAAGGATTGCAAAATTCGAGTCTGAGGGATATCGGAGAGGGCCGGCGTTCACATCAATGGGCTGGAGAGCCCCGGGCCAGCGAAACCGACACGTAATTACGCGAGCAACCTGTCATGGGTTCCACCATAAACTATGTACGACCAAAACTTCATTCCACGACCTATCACCGCAGTGTATTTGCATATTCTGTGGCGAGTGCTGCCAAGACCGCCTCCATATTTTTAACTGTCCAACCTCCCCTTCTGCTGCACAATTAGCCTCCGAGTGATTTGTTATATATACCGGTGATTGTTTTAGTAATTCATAGACTACCAAAAAATGCCTCAGTTTTATTTATTTTATATATTAAATGATTAATTAATAAACCAGTTTACCCCGCTTGGGGTGTATATTTAAAAAAAAAAATATAACATTTACGATATATAACATATACTGTACAACATATATATAACATATATAACATGTAACATTAACAAGTAACATATAATATAATACATAAAATATAAAGTTTCGACTTTTTCCTTCAACCAACAGGTGAGAAGCCTTTCATTTTTATTTAAAACACTCCATGTCATCTGTTTTCTGCTATATAGATCGAACGAAATTGAGTAGCAATTTAGTTTTTAAGTTTGCCATCATTTAGCTTATTTGTAAAATCTTTGTAAAATTTATCTACCTTTTATATACTTGTCTTTGCTGTACTGCGACCGTATATATTGTTGTAAGTTATTATTTTCTGTGTGAGACATCTTATTTACAATCCGCTTAGGTTTACACTTGGTAGGCACTACAGCATATTACTATTACTACTAAAGTAAAAGCTTTGCAGGACATTGCTTTCGCCGTGAGGACCAGCCAGTGCATAATCTTGTACTTTGGCAGCCTCATGGAGTGAATAAGCATGGTGGACAGCCCATGACTTTCTTGAGACGCATCTTAAAGGACACTGGCCTTAAAGATGCGGATGATCTAGCAAATGTTATGGGTGATAGGGAGTTGTGGCGGTGCAATTTTGTTGACAAGCCGGCACAGCATTCTTAAAAATGCAGCTGCAATGCAGCATGCCGATCCTAGTAGTAGTAGTAGATATCAGATACTGCTGGTTTTTGGTTCATATGCTATTGGATTTTTTAATACCAACCCCAAAAGTTTCCAAGTTCCAATTTCTTGGATTTGGCCACCCTAATGCTTTTCAATGTAAAATTTATAATGAAAACCTATAGAAACGGTCCAACTACCAGTAGTATATCATACTCCTGGTATTTGGTACGCACTATCTGACTATAGGATTTTTAAATACCCGCTCTTTTGGATTTTTGAATTCCAACCTCAAAACATTCCAAGCCCCAATTTTTATGATTTGGGCCCCAAAGAAACCCTTTTCCTTGGGGAAATTCCCCCAGAACAAACACAATACAGTTGCGAAATGATTTAGAAATAAGTGATTGCCTATATACTACTGGTATTTGGTCTTGCCTAATGCTTTCCAATGTAAAATTTGTAATGGAAGCCTATAGGAGCGGACCAACTATCGGTAGTGTATCATACGCCTGGCATTTGGTCCGCACTATGGGATAATTAAATACCCGCGCTATTAGATTTTTAAACACCAACCCCAAAAACAGGTTGCAGTTTTATTTTGAAGAGTAAGCAGCTGTTATTTGAGTCCAATTTCCCCTGGAGAGGGATGAATTTATATTGCGTCCAGTTTCCCACTCTATCTGGAAAATTTGTATGTATTAAGTATATATGTAATATATTAAGTAATAATAAATAAATAATAATATAATATAGTATATATAATATGGTAAAATAATGATTACATACCGAATATATTACTATAATTCACTATACTACTTCGATCCTGAACTTATCCCTTCCAGTTCCAATTCAGGAACATTGATGCTGAACCCAGACAACTCCTCAGAATCCACTGCAATATATCGTACAAATATTCCCGCCATTGGTGCGGGAATGGCTATTGTAGGTTGTTGGACTTCTATGATGGGGATAAATCACCGAGACTTGTCGCCCCGGAATGCTGGTTCCCGAAGCCGAACAAGTCTCCCCATCCCCACGTTTTGGCCGAAAAATCCCTTCGATTCCGCACCCCCATGGTTGATTACAGCAAACGTGCGGCCCATCGTCAAATCTCTAAAACCATATAAATTCATTGAAGTGAAAGTTTAACATTAAAGACATAATAACGGAAATTTTTGTAAATTTCACTGAGAAATCCAGCAATGCGCTATATAGTACCAGAAAAAATACAAATTTGTTCATAAACGAAAACATATAAAATATTTTGTCACTAAAACATACTGAACTCACACAAATCAACATAATTTATTATATACACACGAAATAAAAGCATACTTTTAATTAAAAAAATCTACCGATAAGAGCATTTTGAAATCCGGCTCCTGCATAATTTCCTAATAGCTGTCTGTTGGACGTCCTGTTAGTTTATATAAATTTAAATCACTAAAGAATTAATAATCAATAACAATACTTATTGCACGGTTATCAAGTTATTTTCCCGTATATTTTACCCGAGGGCAGGAATAACCCGAGGGCGTAGCCCGAGGGTTTCCTGCCCGAGGGTAAAATATTAGGGAAAATAACTTGATAACCGGGCAATAAATGTGTTATTCCACATTATTAACATTTCTAAAAGGGTTTTGTTTGGGGGCAAGTGAAGTAAATGGGGCTTGGTATTTTGGGGGGATTAAATATATATCAATATATATTAAATCATTAAAATGTATTTGTGCATACAGAATGATTAAATAATGCATAACTAAATACTGTATAACTACAGTAGATACCGGAAAATTTCATAGCGTTAAAATTTTCCCTCATCCTCCGATATTTTCGATAAATGTATCATTTAATTTTGGTGAAAAAAGTATGTTTTAATAAACTCTAGGCGGGCCAGATCCATATTTACTGTAGAACACATCATGCAGCAAGAACCTTTAAAGTGAAAAAAAAATGCAGTAGGTAGCCTAACTTTGGACCACTGATAGGCCTACTAATTTTCTAAAAACTTTTGTAAACTGGATAAAAATAGTGAGTCAGTGCCCACCCTATCTAAATGGGACATTTGGAGCCTAGTCAGCCAGGATCTGAAATATTTCTTGAGTTTCCCGGCACATTCACGGGTTATTATTTAAAAGTTTCATGATTTAAAGACTAACATCGGGGTTTATTGTTCTTCGGTAGGACGCAGTTTCACAGAGATTTGAGCGTATTGAGGAGACATTCGAGAATATTCACTAACTCGCTATGCTCGTTCTTGTGAATGCCTGCACTTGACCCCTGCGTGGCAGAAACACTTTAGGGCCTACTTTATATCGAATAAAGAAAAACTAATAATTTATTAGGACTTCATATTGGTGCATGCGGGAACATTTATAGTAGACATATTAATATCAAGGAAATTCATTGTGTAGTAGTTTAACAGTTTAATTATATCGGAGCCTTGAACTCGGGTCTCTGACTCCAGTTGTCGTGGGTTCGAGTCCGGGAAAATTTTCATTCCGGATTCGCATAAATCTCCGTTAGACCTATATATAAAAAATACTGATTCCGTGTTTACATTACCGTAATCATTAGCTTACTGTAGTTACAAAACAACAGTTTTATCTAAAGCCCGGTTCATTATTATTCAAATAAAATCAATATTCATTTCCGTAAGACTGCGTCCAATTGCGTCCAACTTACATATTAAACATAAATAAAAATAAAAAGAGCACGAAATATGTACTGTAGGGCCTACCTACTGTAGCCTGCTGTACAGACTTGAATCGCTACCAGACAGATAGCTACAGCTTCAGAGCTTCGCAGCTTTATCCCTCAGGCAGTCGGACAGCAATTAAGTGATGAACAAATCGTACAGTACCACACACAGGTACCAGTATTAAGCCTATACCATGCCAAGCAGTTTGGTCTGGTCAGCCCACTACCTGGCTACAGGCTGGGTACAGTACCGGTCTGGTACTTTCAATTTCAGACAATGGATAATGATACTAAAATGTGTTGTGGTACCGGTAGGTATGTTCTGACAATCTGATTTGCTAATAGAGCTAGGCCTAGGATAATAGGCAGTTGCATAGCAACGCGGGAATATCACTGATATTTTCCAGTGGGCAAAAAGTGATATTTTTTAGGTAGCCCACTATTAGAAGTGATATTTAGCCCGCTCATAAATGGGGAATAACAATTATTATATGGAATGAAAGAAATACTTACATTAAATATATCATTGTATTATAATTTAGTTTAGGCTTTTTCGAACCTCCCTCCTTCGTTTTGGGATTAAATCGTTTACTCGGCGTGACTATGTGGATGATTCTGCCCTCGAGGAATCGACCCTCCATCAATGCCCTCCTCTGTAAAACGGTCCGCAGACCAACTATCTCGCCAGCAGCAGCCATTCTCTGAAACGTACAATATTAAAAACATTATCAAAGTTTGATCACAATTTGTGCTGTGCTTGATTTCATCACTAAGAATTAAATTAAATTAAATTAAATTAATGTGCATTGCCGGTGATATGATACCCATTAGATATGGTCCAATGATACCCGTGCGTGTACAAATACTTGAGTACATCATGCCTAAAACTGACGGACTGATTGCTGATACTATTGCTTACGGTAGTGTAATAGACGGGCTTGCTTCATACTGTCATAGGGGCTGATTTCTACTTCCTACGGCTGGATTTTAGTGACGTTTATCGGGGCTGAGTCCGCCTTCGATAAGACCGAGTTTCATCTTCATCCGGGTGGATTTTATTGGAGCATAATTGGGGCTGAGTTTGGCTTCATCCAGGCCAGGTTCGCCTTCATTCGGGCCAAGTTCGCCTCCATCCAGGCCAAGACCGAGTTCGCCTTCATCCAGGCTGAGTTCGCCTTCATCCAAGCTGAGTTCGCCTTTTCCTGGATTGAGTTCGCCTCCATCCAGGCCGAGTTCGCCTTCACCCAGGCCGAGTTCGCCTTCTCGCACACCGAGTTCGCCTCCATCCAGGCCAAGTTCGCCACCATCCAGGCTGAGTTTTCTTTCATCCAGGCTGAGTTCGCCTTCATCAAGGCCGAGATCGCCTTCATCCAGGCTAAGTTTGCCTTTTCCTGGGCCGAGTTCGCCTTCGCCCGGTTCGAGTTCGCCTTCACCTGGACTGAGATCGCTTCCTCCAGACCAAGTTTGCCTCCATCCAGGCCGAGTTTGCCTCCACCCAGGCTGAGTTCGCCTTTATCTAGGCCGAGTAGTTCGCCTTCATCCAGGCAGAGTTCGTCTCCATCCAGGCCGAGTTCGCCTTCATCCAAGCCGAGTTTGCCTTCTTCTGCCCCGAGTTCGCCTCCATCCAGGCCAAGTTCATCTTCACCTGGGCCGGGTTCGCCTTCAACCGGGCCGAGGTTGCCTCCATCCATTCAAGTCATATCAAAACCGCGGAGTGGAGCTGTTTGAAAAGTTGGTGAGTTGACGTTATTACTTCATCTTATCACTTTCAAATTCACTCAACTGTTTAGTCATTGTCATTCATTGTCTATTCATATTCTATTCTATTTATACAATCATATACTACTGTCATTATTCTCGATCAATCGATACTACACACGACTGATACTACTATATACAGATCCCCCAGTTTAATACTTTTGTTTGATCATGTCTCATTATTGCTTCACCTGCCTCTGAATGCCATTGCTTGCCTTCACGAGAATTATCGAGTCTGGCACCATATTATACATCTGTATGTAATTATCATCTGATTATCAGAAATCATATATATATTCTGTATATTTGACTTTGTTGTCTGTCCCGCTTGCTTTTCACTTATTTAAATTTGTTGTCTGTCCCATTGATTTCTTTTACACCTGAAAAAGTAGCGATCACATTCTACTGCACTCTGTTCTACTGTATTCTAGCCGACCCTCCCCACCCATGGCAGATGAACCCAGCTACATAGACCTAACAGAATCAGTCCTCATGAACGATGTCCCACCCACCAACATTGATACCTATGACTTCCAAGGCTTCACTATCTCAGAGGATGACATTAGCAGCTTAGACGCTGAGAATTGGGTAACTGACAACATGTTTTCTACGACTTTATTCCAGAGAATATCCACCACAAACCCGGGTTTACAGTACTCAAATACTCTACATCCTTCGCAGAAAGGCAGGCTATGAATCTTTGAAACGATGGAACACCGACAACCCTTTTCAACTTGACTCTACCTGCTCTTTCCCATCCACAACAACAGGCATTGGTCCTTGCTCTCATTTTTGCCAAAGACATGGGAGCTTAGATACTGTGACTCTCTCGGAACACTAAACCTACCAGTCATCAATGACATTAAGAATTGGTTGTCATTCGAGGCACGCAGATTCAACCTTGCAACAAGGGACTTTCTTATATTTCCGCCACTTCCAAAGCTCCAGTTCAACAATTTTCAATGTGGTATCTACGTATGCAAATTTGCCCAGCTAATCCTACAGTCCAAAACCTTCTCAGGTGTGAACAACATCTCCATTCAGGCATTCCGCAAGCATTCCACTCCCAAGTGAAAACCAAATCCATCCTTATCAAAGGAGGAAACAGCCAACCAGACCACTCACCCCCCTGCCCACAGGAGCAAACTCTTAGACCAGGTAATCATATCAATCCCAATCTCCCCATTCACTCCAACCCTTGCCAGGACAATGACCTCCCCAGCCCCAGCCCCATGGGGACAAATCCAATCCACCATCGAGCAGACCACAGCGACATTATTCAATCAATTACGCCACCTGACGAAAACACCACCAATGACAGTCAACACCCACAATCTACCCAGCCCCCCCCCCCCCCCCCCCCCTCACCAACCCCATCCTCACCAACCCCCCTACCACAGTCCCCACAAATCACAAATAAACAACAATTACCACCACAATCATTGTCATCTCCCTCACAACAACAACCATCACAACAACAGTCACAGACACCCTCTATTATCTCAACATCCCGATCTCCCTGTCCATCGTGCAAGAAAACATATTCTGTCACCAGCAATGGGAGATTCCGCAAGCATAATGCCACAAATGGTCGCGTCTGTCCAGGCTCAGGCACCATTGCGGACCCTCAACCTATACAAACCCTCTTTATACCAGCACCAACAACCCACAATCCACTAACTGAAGCGGAAGCTGCCAGCAATACATCCATCCACCAATGACTACTTAAAAGTATTTAAAGTTCTTCTCCTCACTAGGACACTTACACACATCCCCCGGGGAGACCCCTTCTAGCCTTCCCTTATAGCCTGAGGATTCCCCCCCCCCCCCCCCCCAAGTACACAAACAGAGAAAGGGAAACCCCGGTTTATTGGAGAAATCCTTGACAACTAAGGTCAAGGACCAGCTGCACGAATTCATGGAGCTATGTGAATCACAGGAGCCTCTAGTTCTCCCAGTACCTGAACAACAGCAACATCATAACAAACCTAAACCCACCAAACAAAGACACACAGATCGACAAGAAGACTTTTTGGGGTTACTCATCTCTTCAAAAATAGAGGAAGGTAATATCAAGGCAGCAGCCCACCCGCCTGGCATCTTCATCAGCCACCATAGCACCAGCCAACCAGGCAACGCTAGATGCACTCATTGCCCTACACCCGACCCGACCCGACCACCTGAAGATCATATTGGGGTAACATCAATAGCTGATGCCAAAGCCCCAATCCTTGTGCTCTCTTACACCGACATCCATAAGTCAATTAAAGCCTTTCCCGAAGGCTCCGTGGCAGGTCCAGATAATCTCAGACCTCAACATCTGAAAGACCTCGGCTCCTTCTCCGTGGGTGATACCGCAACAGACCTCCTGAAAGGAGTAACCTCAGTTGCCAACATGATGGTGAAAGGTGTTGTCCCCCAAGGAGTGCTACCCTTCGTTTATGGAGCCAAACTATGTGCATTCTCCAAGCTCACCAGCGGAGTCAGACTGATTGCAATGGGATGCACCATACGCAGGCTCACTCCAAAGACATGCTGCAGGATAGCAATGCAGAACTCAGGGCTCCAACTAGCACCACATCAACTCGGCAGTGGTGCAGCCAGAGGAGCTGCGGCAGCAGTACATAGCGCTAGGTGATTCCTCCAGGAATCACAGGAAGCCAATGTCTTGGTAAAGGTTGATTTTGCAAATGCCTTTAATAGCATACAACGCAGCCATGTCCTCAAGTCTATTCTAAACAACCTCCCACCCCTGTATAACTAACCTAGCTTACCAGGCTTATCAAAACACCCCATAAATATCTGGTATCTAGATGATGGAACACTCGGAGGGAATGCTTCCAAAGTAGCCGCAGGCCTACACCAAGTCATCGCACAGGCAGCCAAGCTAGGGCTCACATTGCCCACGATGCCCTCTTCTTACTTAGACACTGCTTCGCTATCCCCAAACTGATGCATATTCTCAGGTGCTCGCCATGCTTCATCTCACCAACCCTCCGACAACTCGACACCACAATCCGTCAAGCACTCGAGGTGGCGACCAACTCTAAACTAGACAACACTGCATGGAAACAAGCTTCCCTCCCAGTATCACTCGGGGGGTTGGGCATTAGGAGTACGTGGGACGTTTCAGTACCTGCCTTTTTGGCATCAGTCTTCGGATGCACTCCACTACTCCGAGCACTCCTCCCTCCTCATGTTGAAGGTAATACAGATCCAGCAATAACCCTGGCTCATCTCACACCCTGGCTCATGACACATCTCCCCCCCCCCCCCCCCCCCAGGAACAAGTCCACCACCCAACCCTTCTATACAGAAAGCATGGGACCACCCCATGAGCATTATCCGGTTTGAAGAGCTACTAGCAGCCGCTAACACCCCCCTCAGCAAGGCACATCTGTTAGCCGCCAGGGCAGATCACTCTGGGGACTGGCTAAACGCCCTTCCAATATCTTCACTGGGACTCCGCCTCGAGGCTGACCAACTATGACATGGCATAGCTCTCCGTCTAGGCACTAAAATCTGCACTGAGCATGAATGTAAGAGCTGCGGTACTCAAGTAAACACCTCAGGTGTACACGGACTAAGCTGCATCCTCAACTATGGCAAATACACCCGCCATGCTGAAGCGAACGACATCATCCACCGCGCCCTTAACTCAGCTGGTATACCATCCACCCTAGAACCAATAGGCATGACGAGAGATGGGAAAAAACCTGATGGAATGATTCTGTCACCATGGTCATAGCAGGATGCTTGTTTGGGACTATACATGTAGCGATACCCTAGCAACATCCTACCTCCCCACGAGGTCCCAGACAGCCGGAGCAGCAGCAACCGCAGCAGAGCGTTTAAAGTCACACAAATACGCTGACCTGTGCCATGACTACCACTTTGTGACTATAGCTACAGAGACCCTCGGTCCCATTGGTGCTGAAGCAACCAGCACCATTCGTGAGATAGGGAGGAGGATCGCCCATACCACTGGTGAACCCCGGTCCACCAACGCCTATCCATGGCGGTGGTAAGAGGAAATGCCACCGCAGTCCTCGGCACCTTCCCCTCTAACAGAAACCTAGACGAGATTTTCCTACTTTAATAGTGATTACCTCCTACATGACGAATAGATGCCTTTTATTATTCCTTTCCCTTTTTTTATCACATTTTAGCTCATATCACATTTTATCAAAATTAGTATTGTTGTTTTCTTAATCTATTTTTTTAGAGTAGCATTATCATCTGCAGGCCCTTCTTGCTCGCCACCCCTACACAAACTTATTTAGGTTATATAAAATGTCCCATTATTCTTATTATTGTAATATTATGTACAGATTACTTTTGTATTTTACTATTAAAAATGTATTGTAGCGTTTAATTATTGATGTATTAATGTTATATTGGATATTTGATTTAATTAATTAATTAAAATGTATATTATTTGACATTAAAAAACTTGTACTTAAATTTTTCATTATCAAACAATTTTTATTAAATTGTGGTGTATGCTTTACAGCTATGTAACGATAATACAACTTACTATTGATATCCGGGGGTGTTCATAAAGTATGTCAGCCCATGCTGGTCAGCCCATGACTTTCCTGAGACGCATCTTAAAGGACACTGGCCTTGATGATGCGGATGATCTAGCAAATGTCATGGGTGATAGGGAGTTGTGGTGGCGTAATTTTTTCGACAAGCCGGCACAGCTTTCTTAAAAATGCAGCTGCAATGCATCATGCCGATCCTAGTAGTAGTAGTATAAAGTATGTCACGCAAATTTTCCCGATCCATCCCCCCCCCCCCCCCCTCCCTATTGCGTGAAATACTTTATTCCTTACCTTTACTCACTGTGTCAATCTCTTAAATCTTAAATAAACAAACACTTAATTAATAGTTTGTTAGAAATCAATGTCATATAGACACATCCGTTGTGTCTGCAGTCTTTTTTTTAATTTTTTTTTGTTTGATATGTTATATTATATTTAATCTTTATATAGGTGAAGATAATGCAAGATAATTGTTTGCGTGACCAGATGTATTATCTATGGCAAAGATATCACCCCATGTAATTAGAGAATCAAGTGTTGGATAGCATGTGAATTCGTATCGGACGATAAATGCAAAAGGTGGTTACAACAGAATAATATCTTCAACATTCATAGATTTGGATCCGCAGTTTCAGTTTCCATTTGTTTTTATGATGATAACAGATTAGAGAAGGCTAGTCGATTAATGTTGGAATACAGAGTGGATGTTAATGAATTCGTTAGGGATGGTAGACCTAACCTAGAAGATAATTACATGGAAGTTGTAAAGACATGATTTGCCGCCACCTGATAAAATAAAGGATAATTTACAAGAGCAATACATTTCATTTCATTTGTTTAATTCGGACCAGCCGACAATAAAATCATTAAAACAACAACTGAACACAATTACATAAATATACAACAGTTAATATGTGATAAATAATGACATAACACGTGTACTTCATGAAGTAAAAAGAGGTTCGCCTCTTGATTGAATCACTTGATAAAAATACGATCCCAGATTCTTAAAAGGTCATAATGACAATTGTGACCTCTGGTGACCTCCAATTTGGTATTGGTATTGAATCTAAAAACTGACTAGATAAAAATGTACTCCAGATAGCAAAAATGGCACACAATTAAATCAAATTAAGTTATTTGGATTAAAGAATTAAATTTTCCGAGTATGTTCTGACTAAAAAATATATCTGATAAAGCAATTAAAATAAATACGACTAAATTATTGCAAAATATTCCTTTATTCGGTTTCGTTTTTCCAGCAATGTCAGGGATTGTAAGTCGAAGCAGGCCGCAATGAAGCCGGCATTCGCAGTATCTGCGGAAGTCGGTGCACCCAAGACCATCCGGTTAACAATGGATTCCTTCGCGTGCCGGTACATTAGTATAGACTCGAGTCGCGGTAATGGATGTTCGAGAGCAGCGTAATACATATTGATACAGCAGATTATTTTAGAGAAATATCAAGAAAAGAAATGCCTTGTATACAGACTTAATCAAGTACTGGAATGAGACCTTGGGTTATTCATAAAGTAGACAATTTAGCACCAGGTTTATGATTGAAGTCATTGTCAGTTTGTATAATGTATTGCCATGTGTTGTTCACACATTGTTGAATATTGAACCGAAAACCGTCACTCAACAGTCAGTTCTAAATTATCTGCAGCGTGTTGTTAATAATAACACAAGGGTTCCAAGGACTAATATGAATGTTACTGACCTGGAGAAAATTAGTGTGCTTTTAGGCCACTTACATTTAGGTAATATATGGTCGCAGATCAGGTTGCAGGAGATTTTTGTGATCTTGTTCCTACAGATGATATGGTTTATAATGTTGAAATGATGAATTACATTCCAGGCAAGGATATATTCTTGTAATTATATATTTAGACATATAACTATTGAAATATGACTATTGAAATGGGAAATGGCTGATAGTGGGGCAGGGGCTGGCTCTACTGCCAGTAGGTATCCCAAGTGAGTGACTTGCCCCAGTGAGGAGGCTGAGAGACCCAGGCGACGATAATGATAGCGAAGATGAGACTGAATCTGGAGATTCTGGGAGTGAATATGTCAGTAGTGATGATGAATCTACTGGTAGTAGTATGGATAGTAGTGGGGATAGTAGTTCAGACTCAGGTCTTCTCTATAGTTTTCCGGAAACATGGGGTTATCCATAACACATTTACTGATATTGCCCCTATGAGAACTTTCAAAGGTACCCCAGGGTATATTGGCTTATCAACAACTAATACACATATCAGTGACTATGTAACTTTATATCTTCCAGAATCCTTATTCGATCTGTTGACTAAAAATACAAACAAAAGAATTGAACAGCAGAGATCACTCAACCCCCAGCAGAAAGTCATGCCAAGTTAAATATCACAACGAAAGAAATGAAAACCATGTTGGGGCTCACGTTTCTAATGGGAATAATAAAAACCCAAAATAACGTCAATATTGGTCATGTGACTCAATCTTGGTAACTCCGTATTTTGGTGAATGAATGGGATCTGATTGGTACATGTTTATATTGCGGTTTATACGTTTTTCGGATCCTGATAAACTTGTCCAGGCTGACAAGTGGACTCGTATAGAAGATTTCGTTAACTTGTTTCACAGTATAGTTTTTGATGAGGGAAATCTTAATAGAATAATGAACGATATCGCCAAAGAAATAATTCTCCACTTCATTTCAAATCAAATTAATATTAAATTAAACAATAACAAATACATAATAACACATACACACATACTGACATACAGACATGAACCAATGTTTCAACTCAAAATAGAGCCATCTTCAGGGTAAGTAAAACAACTAAAACGGGAATTATTTTGAGTTTGTATATTACTGTAGTTAGATTTATAATCATTATGTAGTATTATTAAAAATTATGTTTACTTAGGCCTGTATTTGTTGTACCGTTACTCCAGTATTAGATTAGGCAGTTGTTTTACTTACCCTGAAGATGGCTCTATTATGAGATGAAACGTTGGTTCATGTCTGTACATCAGTATGTGTGTATGTGTTATTATGTATATGTTATTGTTTAATTTAATATTAATTTGATTTGAAATGAAGTGGAGAATTATTTCTTTGGCGATATCGTTCATTATTCACAGAATATTATCAAACTATATACCGACCAAGAATCTCTCCCTCGATGAATCCCTATTATTATATAAGGGAAGGTTGTATTTCAAGCAACACATAAAGACTAAGAGGGCCCGTTTTGGAATAAAGTCATATATATTATGTGTTGAATATGGATACTGCTGTCGTTTACAAGTATATTTTGGTAAGAAAACTATTATAACCACTGATGAACCAGGGGCTGCGCATTTGAGTAAAAGTGAAATAATTGTTGTCTCTATGATGAGTTGCAGCAAATTGTTAGACCTAGTTTACAACCTCAATATGGACAATTGGTATTGTTCTCTATGCCTAGCTGAATTCTTAGATTCCCGATCAACTGGGATGCGTGGTACAATAAATGTCCAAAGGGGAATTCCTTCTGAAATCACTAACATAGAGTAACACCAATGTCATCTGCATATGCCCGATCAGGTAATAATAAAAATATACTGGCCTATCAAGTACAGTGATGATAGACTTGTTCATTTCAAACAACCATCGATAAGGCTGGAGAGATACCGAAATCCAGAGTTCTTAGAGGAGAAGGGAATCCAGAAATGGAATATATGAAACCAGTTGCAATAGATAATTACAACCTTCTTATGGGTGGGGTTGATCATACTGATAGTACATTGCAGGCTGTGATGCTACACGTAGAAGCATGGTTCTTAGCATGGTTCAAAAAGCTTGGCATCCATTTTACTCAACGTCTCTTATTGAATGGATATGTTTATATTATATTATATTATATGTTATATTTAAACCAACTGTAACCACGCAATGGTATTTGTATTTCCTCGTGTGTTATGTGGAGTCCAGCGTCACCCTGCAGATGTTTCGGCTGACGCAGGGTCGTTTATGCATTGTTTACCCTGATTTTGGTCATCGGGACCAATGATATTGGATTATTGGAAATGGAAAAGATTTGAAGTGGAATTCATTGTATTCATTGCAGTATGTTATGTTGTCCGTTGTGTGCGCAGTTCGGGGCGTAGGCGGTGTAACGAGTCCAGCTGTAGATCCCGGATTGCCGCGCAACACCCCCTCTATCCCGTTATTCTGGTGGGTCCATGGTGCATCCACATGACTTCGACGATAGAGGGTTTTATGTTTCTCAGTCGCGTTATTCTGGTGGGACCGTTACGTAGATTTTGGGGCGTAGGCGGTGTAACGAGTCCAGCTGTAGATCCCAGAATGTTGCGTAACCCCATCCCACATGACTTCGTCGACTGAGCTTTATGTTGTTGGGAGTGTTATTCTGGTGGGTCCCTGGTGCATCCACGTGACTTCACTCCCAGCGTCTTCATTGTCCGTTACGTGCGCAGTTTGGGGCGTAGGCGGTGTAACGAGTCCAGCTGTAGATCCCAGATTGCCGCGTAACACCCCTTCCACGACAAAGATTAACCAAAGAAAATGATTGAATATAGTTGGAAACGATGAAAAGGATCAGACAACTCTACTATAAACCTGAATGATGACGCGTATACTGATGAAAATGTAATGATGCGCACCC
>JAUCBJ010000439.1:0-13989 GCA_032718475.1 Nemertoderma westbladi | reverse complement strand
ATGGTGTATGTGAGTGTTAATATGTATTTATTAAACTAGTCATTTATGACTATTAAGTAAGCAGAATTTGCCGAAATTTTCAATTTAAGGGAGCCACAGCGGTTTCGCTAGAATAAATACATAACATTTCAACTGTGATACTAATACTACAGTGGTGCTTCTTATTGGTATTTCTATAACAGGATTTAGGATAACATTAACTTTGTCGGTTTTGCAAGGAACAACGCCCAATATTTGATGGCATTTTTTGTACTTATTACAAAGTTTAATATCCTAAATATCGGCAGAAGTACTAAGCGAGCAACAAGCTGTAGAACGTTAGAGAAAAAAATGACGTAAAAATAAAAACCACTAGAAATTGTTTAAAAACTACCTCTTGCTAATTTGGCTAATTTTGGCTAAATAGGATAGCAAATTAATAATTATTAATATGAATTTAAACAATTCAAAAAAAACATTTGATTAAGTTTGAAATATCTACCAAATACAGAGCTATTGTTTGTTTTATTAATATTAACTGAGAATTACCAAAGCCCAGCGCCACACTGCAGGCACTATGGATGAGACTTGCTGGCATAGTTGTCACATCCCGGGATATCCCGGAAGGATATCTTAGTATATACCTCAGTATCCCGGGATTTTGGGTCTGAAATCATGGGATATACCTGGATAATATAAATTAAAAGTATATACTCAATTATACATGTGATTTTATTCATTTACGTTGTTTACATAATATGATTTACTCAATATTATGCAATTTACCCAATTTTACTAATTATTCTAAAGTAAAGCAATTGAGTCAGTCATCAAGTGAGTGAGTTTAACAGTTTTAAAGTTCTATTGAGTTGGCATTGGCAGTCGTCAGTCAGTTTGGCAATTTTCTTTATCAGCTTTAACTTTCAAAACTTTCAAACATTTCACCCTTTTGGATAACCTTCTGGTCAAAGTTTTCCTTTTCTGAGATACGAAGGTAGTTGCGGCAATCATGAAAATTTCATTCAACTGAACAATTATTTGGTACAACTGAAAATAACTTCACTGCAAAGACAGCAAGTTTTGTTTTCTTTTTACTGATCATATATGTCCATCCCTTGTGAGGATCAACTGATAACTGCTTTGCTGCAGTTACGAAGTCGATATAAGTTGATTAGTCAAGAAGCAGTATACGCACAGTAGCAGACAGCATAACATAGCTGTGCCAATATCCCGGGAGATACGCCCAATATCCCGGGATATACCGAATATCCCGGGATATCCCGACTAAAATTATTTTTAAGGATTTATGACAACTATGCTTGCTGGCCACTTCCATCGTACAACTGATATGCATGAAGCTGCACATTGGCAACCAGCTGGCGAGAGGAAACATGGCGGTCGGTCAACTGGTCTTTCTAATACAGATGAATTCGGTTGGGGAGTTATATGGTTGATATCGATCGGTTGGGGTGTTGCGTTGCGGGGCTGGCCGACGATGCTTGCTAGTGGTGTGGCCGATGCAGTCCTATAACTTAATTGGTCCTGTAACAAGGACCCCACTTCGTTCTAGGATAAGGACCCATGTACTCGGCTGCAGGGGTATATGGCCTGACCAGGCAGATAGGAATCCACCACTGGCTGGTCAGGAGTAGAGTGCTCTCAACTCCAAGTTGACCGCACTCCACTGCGACCTGCATCTGGCAGCAGGGATACAGGGCATGGCCCAGCAGATGAGCTGCATATCCAATGGTGGGTCATGTGCATCAGAGTAGGTATGGGTGATGGCAATGGGCCTCATATCTGACTCCACTGCGACACCCGCCCTGTGGAATGGTAAACCAGGTTGTGGTATTGGCCCTAGAGCTGACTCGGCAAAAAAGGACCACTAACCCCCACTATGGATTACATTAGTAATGCGGAGGTCCGGCCACTAGAGGCCAGTGGAATTACACAATTGGCCTCACAGGCGTCAGTTATCTCCTGACCGGCTGCCTGTCTTACTCCCCACAGGAGAGAGAGTGGCCCACAATTCTGTAAGTTCCTTTCCTGATGATCTTTCTGGCCCAAACCAGGGAGTCACCAGGGAGGCCAGATTGCGAGTGGAGAGGGATTCTTGAATTCGAAGCTACTCTCATGTTCCGCCCCAACCAACGAAGCCATTGGTGAACCTGAGGCAAGTCAGTTAATAATAGTCAGTTAATACCCTAACACTCGTTCAAGAGCACGGAATGCAGATTGGTCACACTGACTAGGTTCTGATTAAGGACATGGGGGTCAGATAGCGACTTGCTCTTATCCATATTCGGGGAAGACCCTTATTTCCACACAAGCATATGACAGTTCCTAGTAAACTTTAATATGTTCATAATTGACCCCCTGGCCGTTGCATGCCGCCTCATCAGTTATCTGCATTGGTGATATCTCCTTTGCTGATTTTGACAGTTAACTTTGAAACTCCTCAAGAAATGTCTGATCGTATGAGCAAATCACAATGTGCAGATTCAACGCTGCAGGGCGATTATAGTTAGTATTAGTTAGTTAGTTAGTTAATTCATATTTTCAATTGGTGCTTTATAAAGCACCGCATAGTATGCTAGCACCTAATATAGTACGGCGGATACTGTATAAAAACAATGATATTGAATTCAACATTGTTACAATGCTAAATTGCACTGGAGGGTATATTTCGATCCAGGATCAGGGACAACCCCGAATAGTAGAAGTAAGATCAATATTTGGGGGATTTTAGAGGAAAACATTTTATGACAATTTGAAAACAATTTAGCGTTTCGTAGTAACAGTATTCTTACTCAGAGGGACTGAATCCCCCCGATATAACGAATTCCGATTCACTAACCTAACCACATTCGGGAAAATATTCGGTGTTGAGTGAACGCCAGTGGCAATCAGCAAAAGGAAATTCCAACTCTTAAAGTAACTTGTAATTATATAAATAATTAATCAAATAGGAAACCGTTGTCTAAAATACATTTTTGTCCAGAAACTGTGGGATAAATTACATTTCAGTTCAAAGTTAATAATTTTCGATCGATGTGAAGTGTTATTAGAAATAAAAATAATATTCACTACTTAAGGAACTTTTAAGAGACAAAATAAATCTAAACATAAATTGCAAAAAAGCCAACGCAAGTTAAAACCTTGAAAATTGCAATTAAATCCGCAGTATAGTGACGTCACAAACGGATATTAAACATTGAACTTTGTTTAATAACGAAAAGTCGACGACTAATTAATTAATTAGTCGAATAATCACCGCCGCGAACCTTTAGCGACGAAACTTATGGGACAATTAGTTCCGTCGTCTACCGCTAGGAGTTTATTAGAATCTCCGTTAGTAGCAAGCGAATCACCCGCTACTAGATTCCGCTTCCCGGACCCGCCGTAGTGCCAACCAAGCCGTGTGGCTTTGGGTTTAGAGCGAGCTTCCTCTGCCAAGGCCTCCAGTCTATCGGGGACTGTCTGGCGACCCTCTCGGAGGATGTCCACCAGGCCGGGGGCAGCACGTTCGTTATCCGAAGTGAAGAACGTTGTCGCGGTCCCTTTCTGATGGGCCCGGGCCGTGCGACCTATCCTATGGACGTAATCCTCGCATCCCTGCGGCGGGAAGTCGTAGTTAACGACGTTACGAATATCGTCGATATCGAGTCCTCGCGAAGCGACGTCTGTGGCAACGAGAATCGGGAAGGATCCCGACTTAAACTTACTCAATGCGTCCTCCCTCTCCATCTGCCTTTTATCCCCGTGGGTACAGACAACTTGCAGGTCATCCGCCAACAGATTCTCGTAAACCTCCTCGCATTTGAGTTTAGTATCGACGAAGACGATAGTTTTATTAGCGGCCGATGGTTTTATATCGCGGAGGAGAGCGATGAGTCGCTCGGGTTTCTCGTAGTCCTCGATCATCTCCACGCGTTGCTCGATGTTGGGGTTCGCGTAGAGGTTGAGGGAGCCCACGGTGATGTGTATGTAGTTGGTGAGGAAGGAGTTAGCTAGGTTGCGAACCTCGGCCGGCCACGTAGCCGACCACATTAACGTCTGTCGGTCCCGTCTGATCTGGTTGACGACCATCCTGATCTGCGGTTCGAACCCCATGTCGAGCATCCGGTCCGCCTCGTCCAGCACCAGGTAGGTGCAGCGACGGAGGTTGGTGGTCCCCGTCTCCAGTAGGTCGAGCAAACGGCCCGGCGTCGCAACCACCAGCTCGACCCCGTTCGCTAGCGCCCGCTGCTGTTCGTGCCTTCCCGCCCCGCCGTAGACGCAGCAGTGCCGGATACCGCTGGGACGGCCGAACTCGGCCGCCACGTCGGCCACCTGTTGGGCCAACTCCCGGGTGGGGCACATAACGAGAGCGATGGGGCCGTCCCCCGGGACCAGGAAGGTCTGCGCGCAGATGTGGATGAGAGCGGGGAGTATGAAGGCTAGGGTTTTACCGCTGCCAGTCTGGGCGATCCCTACCAAATCCCTGCCGCCCAGAACTTGCGGCCAGGCCACACTCTGGATACAAGTCGGCTGCTTGAACCTCTTGGTTTCGAAAATATCTGTCAAACATTTGGGAAAGCCAACCTCGTAGAAATAGAGAACGGGTTTGCTGGGCTGTAAACCCGCTACAGAGATGGAGTTCTTTGCGAGAAAGGCGTTAACTTCGCAGTGGGGACGCCAGTAGACACCAGGGTCTTCGCTGTAGAAGTTCTTTTGAAAGGGCGGTAGATGAATGAGGTCCCACCTCGGGATGGGCATGGCGCTCCCCACTAGGCGCTCGCCCGTGGGCACACCGCGCCCCCGCTTTCCTCGCCCGCCGTATGAGTAGTTCGACATCGAGCCAACCTCGCTCACCAATTAAACGAGAAATTACTTCTTTATCCCGGATAAAACTCCTCTAAGAAAGAAAGAAGGGACAAAATCCTGCAACGTAAGCACGGCATATTGGTAAGTAAATCCATTCTCATATCATATAGGAAACATTCGCCGTTTACATAATTTGCAAAAACTATCTCCTTTCATAAAAGGATGCAGTGACTAATTGACTAATAATCGATACCGGTACTTCAAAATCGAATGCAAAGTACCGGTACTAGATTTATATTAATCACATTATATGGTTGTAAATACCGATAGTAGACATGGTAGACTATTTTAAATATTCATTCAGGTACGGTATTATACTACTACTAGGTCGAGCGAGCTCGAACAGTGTAAATCCTTCAATCAGATCCTTCCAGGTTTCCCGATTCTCCAGAGTTGTCGCAATTTCGTTTCTCCCAGGTCCAGTATCCATTTCAATTTGGTCTATATATGTCATAGCCGATCGTCCACGATAATGCTTTCCTTTTTGCTGACCACGGTTGCCAGAAAAGTATATCTGGTATGACCTCATGTTTACTTCTGCAGCAGTGCCCACTGAATGGTAATTAGCATTCACGAAGAGTGGTTGATTGCTGGATTGATACAGGTGCTTTTGTACAATAAAGCTCGGCGTTTGTGACGTGTTGATTGCAGCCGATATTTAGTGCTGCTCTTAGTTGCCTTGTGTAACAACCATCAATTCGTTGTTCAAGTGATTTCGTCAGTGTCCACTGTCCAGGTATCAGCCCCGTTCCCCGTATAAAAGTACACTTTCCATTGTGGCTGGAAAGAACTTGGTCTTCAGGTGTCTGGAGAGGTCTGATTTCCAGATGGTAGGCCTATACAGTTTGGGTGACTACAAAACAAAGACAATATTAAGTAACCTGCATAATCTTGTAACATGTGTTTACTTTCGTTTATTGTTTTGGTTCCCCCAAGGGGGCGTTCATAAAGTATGTCACGCACTAGGGTGGGGGGGGGGGGGGGGTTAGAGCTTGCGTGACATTTTGTGACAGAGGGGGGAGGGGGGTGTCGACTTTTGTGACGGTCACGGCGATGTTCTATGCTTTAATGTTAGCTTGGCTTTGACTTTCACACATGTGTAGAAGAGTGGGTAACTTTAAGGAAAACAATAAACTCAATAACATTGAGTATAATCGATAAATTGAGTAGGACATAGAAGCCATTGACGCCAACACTGTAATACCTGTTATTAATAAAGCCCATGGGGAAATGTAGATATAGTGAATAAATTTATGTTGCATTTTGGCATAACAAACATTGTGTATTAGAACAATAACAATGTATTAGACAATAAAATATTTTTTGTCGGGGCGGGGGTATTACAAATTGTCTAATGTGACAGGGGGGGGGGGGGGGGGGTCGAGCTTGTGTGACACTTTGTGACAGAGGGGGGAGGGGGGTCAAAACTCGGAATAATTTGCGTGACATACTTTATGAACGCCCCCCAACACGCCTGTCAGTACGTAACCTGCTCCTTTACAAACCTGCTCCTATAATTGGCAATGGGACCTAACGCTCTATGGGACCTGTACAAAACAAAGAGGTAAAGTCGCTTTAGGTCCCAAAGAGCGTTAGACCCCATTGCCATTCAAATGAGCAGGTTAGTAAAGGAGCAGGTTACAGAGACGCGTTGGTAGAACCAAAATAATAAACGAAAGTTAACACATGTGTTTTGTACAGGTCCTTACAGAGCTACAGAGCCTTTGCCTTTGCTTTAATAACTTCTGTCTTCTATCGCCCAAGGATCATCACCGTAGTACCTTGGGTTATTTGTTGTTGTTCGTTTATTATTATGTATTATGGATTTATTATTATGGATTCCATGATTTCCATTTATATGCAATCTCACCTCCTTAGCAGCACTTTCCACTATTCAGTAGAAGTTGTGCATCAACTAACGAATTATACTTAATACGATATTAGGCTATATACAAATATATACTCACTTATTAGAGTTGAAACAGAGACCTGTTTTTCTTAATATATACCGGTGAACCAGAGACCTACCCAGACAATTATTTTGAAAAATACCGGAGACCAGTGCCAGAGATCAAAGACTTTGCTTATTTTTGTACTGTACTTTCAATTTGATTAGGTCCATATAGCACAAACAGGTACATACGGACTGAGAACTATTTTCTCTGGTTGAATTACAGTAAATCCAACCCATTTCAACCCTTACCCATTGGAAGAAAATAAGCGCACGTACAGTTAGGGGTACTTAATTAATATTAATTTGGTTATTTGTTTATTAATTCGTTCTTATTTTGTCTGTTTTGTTATTGTTAATAATATGTTACATAAATTTGTTTTCCGTCATAGGTACCGGTTCTTTGTTAATTAAAGGCTCTTATTGCTGTATTGTGCAATTGTTCAAATCGTATACATTACAATGTAGGCCTACTATAAACTTAGTCATTTACGAACAGTTAGTGCACAGGTATAGTACTCTACTCGCCCCAATTACAAGCCTCGTTACGCTCGCTCTCTTCATTTGTTGTCATATTATCTATCCTATAACAAGTTGAATGGAGATCAGCCCTTTCTTTCACATTTAAAGATTATAGGAGCCCAAATAAACACCCTTATCCTTAAGTAAGAACCCCCTTTAGGTGCTAATTTAATCGCACCTTAAATTAAATATAAGATTATCGGTACTGTACATTTAGTGTGAGTCATGATTAAAAAAAAGAGTGTAAAAGTTACATATATAATTTTGTTGAAGCGGTGTATAAAAATAGTTAAAAATTAAAGAAATAATTTATTGTAAAAAATTTGTGAAAAATAATCTTCATTTCACAGTTTGTGTTTGTGTACAGGCTGACATAATCTATTTTAATTAACTATTTCTAATATATAAAATCACTGATCTCTGGGTAAAATGTCTGTTTTCAATACCCGGAAATCAGAGACCAAGCCAGAGACCAAAAAACTGCCCAGAGAATCCAGAGATCAGTGACAAGTCTCTGTTTCAACTCTATCACTTATGAATAGCAAGGGCTATCTAGCTAGATACAAACCACTATTTTGTGTCGTTCGGCATAATGTGACATCGTTCTGCCGTTTTGCAGAAAATGTTAATTATAACAAACCATATAATAGTAAAGCACTATAACAGTACCGGTATAGTTCGATATGAGCCTTACACTCTTAAAGCGTTGTGGTCTTGGTCCCTCAGGATTCTATAAGTATTACCGTATATTAAATACTTACCTCACGATTTCACTCGAAAGATATACTTACCAATCTTTATATCCTGAACTATATAATTATATCTACAGTTAGACTACCCGTGTGGTTCTGGTATCACAAACCGGATTATCAATATCCACTTGCAACTTGTTTTGATATCAAACAGATTCCATATAAGCAACTCCCTCCTGTTTATAAAATTGAATAGATTATTGGGTAGGAAATACCGAGACAGATTTATAAAATAATGAATTCGATGAGCTATCCACATCGACTACATCCAGTCAGTCACATGGTTAGGCAAACAACGATATCTACAACTTACCAGTACATGTAAATGTTACATGTACAAAGTAACCGGTACTTAACATGCATGCACCTACCGGTATATTTGAAACTGTGGTAACCAACAGACCAATCTTCAACACTTGACTGCTTGAAACACAGTAGAAAGGGGTGACGTGACACCGAACGTAATCAGGATCGAATGTAACATAGTTTTTGCGAATCGAAAGTAACCTCAATTATGTTACATAGGATCCTATAACTATGTTACATTCGATCTCTATAATTTACTAAGCTCGAATGTAACATACATATATTTCAGTTGTGTTTTGATTTCAGGAGTTAAGTTAACCGATGAAATGCTTCGTTTATTTTGTATTTACAGGAAGAAACAGTTTGGTGTTGGTGAGTACAAAACAAAGACCCAAGACCCAATTAAGTAACCCGCATAATCTTGTAATATGTGTTAACTTTCGTTTATTGTTTTAGTTCCCCCAACACGCCTCACTCTGTAACCTGCTCCTTTAAATCTGTAAATGGCAATGTTACATTCGGGCTTACATGGCTTAGTAATTTGTAGATCGAATGTAACATAGTTAGATAGTTATAGGATCCAATGTAACATAATTGCGTAATACATTCATAATACATAATACGAAATAACATTCGATCCTGAAACATTCGGTCATGTATCCTCTTTTGAAAGATGCAGAGATGTGTCTGTGTGTAGATTGAAATGCTGAAAAAGAGAGCAACATGCAGACATGTGCATGCGTACATGTGCCAGATGCCAGCACCAGGCACAACTAGCATAACTGCATACATCAGTGGTCAGTGCATGCATAAGGTCAGAAAACATTAGAGACTGCCTTAACAGATCTGCCAAAGCCAATACTGCAATAGGAAAACAGTAATTAATCCAGTAATCATCCAATCGTACTGTCGTAGCTCCCTTATAACACTATAATGCACTTCCACTAAATAGCTCCGCCCTCCCGTCAACCTTAATCTATCTGTGTATATTTCAGTACAGCAGTATTTAACTTTATTGCAGTCTAATGCTAATCCCGCAATCTATGATACAACACTTGCGATATACCGATTTGTTTTAAAATATATTTCGATCATTGGATGCACCCTGCCTGCGTCGGCAAATATCTGAATATAGCTGTATAGAGACGCAAATACACTAACTCTGTTTCTGTTAGAAGAATGCAGAATGGCACTGTCCATTCATCCACTGTCAGACTGTGACTGTAGGCGTAGGGCCTATGTAAACTGGTAAATAAGGTAGGCCTAGTCTAGTAGCAAATTTCTCACCTGGTGTCAATGCAATGGCTGAATCCTGAATGGCCTTCGGTTACCAGTCTACAGTTCTATGGAAATAAAGCCCGATAATTTCCGCTAAATTACTTACGAGTTATCACAGTATCGGCCCTATACAGCTCTTGGTAGGGGCCTACTGCTCTGCTATCCTCTGATCCTGGCTATAGTCAGATAGTTCAGTACTGCAGTCTTAGCACAGTCCACTGCAGTCTGACAGTAGCAGTACCGGGTAGGGGGCCTACCTCAGTACCTACTGTCTACTGACCTACCAGCTGACCAGCCGACTGTTACTGACTTACGGCTGTACGGTAATTCTGTAATTTGTGTTTGGACAGTTTGACTTAGGCTACTACAGTCAGACAGTACTACAGTTTACAGCAGTACTACAGCTGTACAGTACAGCAGTACAGTTACAGTAGGCCTATCTGCCTATTGCTGTACTGCACTAACTTCTGGTTCTGGACTTACAGATTATGAACCGGTAGGCCTAGGCCTATTACAGATTTAATATCACTTTCAGGTTCAGCTCCCCTGCTTCCACTCCACTCCACTGCAGCACTGTCTGACTGTTACCGTAGTGTCCAGGTCCACCAGTCCACTGATAGCGTTAGGCAGTTAGGCTTCTGTACGTCTGCCATGGCAGCCTGGCCTGGTACCGTAGCTGGTACCTGCAGTCGCAGTCTGACAGTGCTGCAGTCTGACCGACTTTTAACTACCGGTACTTACTGCTGTACCGGTACTGTCAGACTGTCTGACTGTAGTACAGTCTGACTTCTCTGACAGTTGTAGTAAAGTCCTATAACTCTGTAACTGTCAGACTGTATAACCATCTAAATAACAAAATAAATATTTAGATCAGTGCTCCTGTGTCCTGCTCAGTAGGCCTATATCTGTATATGGCCTTGCCTATATAGCTATAACTAACAGTATAAATTGTCACTGTCCGACTGTAAACTGTCAGATAGCAGACTGTGTGCGTGAGATAGGCCTATGTTTCAGTTTCAGTTTCCCTTTCAGACACTCTTTCTGTCTTTCATTATATTGTATTGTACCGGTATTGTATTAAATCTCCAAAACGATAACATAGCCTAATTAAACTGCATTTGTCGAGTCAAAATGGTGTTTAACTTAGACAGTTAGAACAAATAGCAATAGTTTTGATTTATTATGTGATTTGTGGGGCGAGCCACGAAGTGATCGAAGCCTTAGCATATGGGTGCCCATTGGCGAGTTGTCTGTCGTCGTCCTCGTAGTCATCCATCGTCTGTCGTCGTAAATTTTTGATCGCTAATAACTCGGTTATTCCTTGATGAAATTAAACGAAACTTGGTACCTATGTAGTCCGTCAAAAGTTTAGTAAGAATCTGAAGTTTCGTAAAAAACGAACGAACGCAACGAGGCACAAGAGGATGACGAGTATTGTGTTGAAGACTTCTGACTAACGGCAGACAACTCGTTAATGGTACCCATATGCTAAATGCGTCATATGCTATGACGTCAGTTTGTAGTAGAGTTTGAGCCCCTCAATCTTTTTTTCTGGAATGACTGCAACACATCGGTACGTTGTGCACGGTTTGTGGTAGCTTCGCGCAGCACGAGAGCCTATATTAGAGAGTACATTATACTAATCTCTTATCCACTGTAAACTCGTTGCGTTCGTTCGTTTTTTTTATCAAACTTGAGATTCTTTCTAAACTTTTGCCGGACTACATACGTACCAAGTTTCGTTTAGTTTCATCAAGGAATACCCGAGTTATCAAAAATTTACGACGACAGACAACTCGTTAAAGGCACCCATATTCTAAGGCTTCGCTCACTTCGTGGCTCGCCCCACACCTGCTACACAGACACGTAGTATAAAGGGAATGTCCCTTAAATCATTCCAAAGACCTCATAATTCTTATAGTTCATCAACATTTCCGAGGTGATGAAGGGGCGCGCGTGGGGATATCATCAAAATATTAATTGTTCGAAATTGTCTGTTACCATAGCAACTGATTGTAATTTTTTGTTGGCGATTACTTGGCTACTTCTTATTGAAATTATTTTGCGGATGAATTTATTAGGAAATCTTGATTGAAAGTCGTCAATGTCCTTCATACAGGATCGATAGGGCAAACAATACTGGAAAAAATGGAATGTGACAGTGTGAGAATGCATTTCAATACTCCTATACAAGAAAAGACCGCGCTATGAGTTAGCCAGCCACCCAGCATCACTGTTCGACCAATCTAGTCGAATGTGTGTGGCTGTGAAGGCTGAGATCTGTCGATATATGGGTAATCGATATAATTGAGCTCTGCAGGAAAATGGTTTACAGCTGAAACTTTACTACAAACTGCCGTTATATTTATATATGAGCTACTTACGGGTATATAAAAAAAATCGATTGATCCACATCAACCAGATGTGTACTAGAATCATTTATATTACGCAAGTCGTTATACAATTTTTTATTACCATACGCCTACCAACGGCACAGGATATCTGGAATTTGTTAATGCCTCAAACTATAAAGACTACTCTGTGTGATGATTATAAAAAGATTCCATCAAAAATCATAAATCCGTTATTCACGATTGAGATCTCCATGTAAACAGAACAAATTGAGCCTTTCCCCTGGGCCGATTTTACCCGATGCGATTTTTCCCGTGCAGGACATTACTGTATGCCTATAGAACACGTTCGTGGGGCCTTCGCGCAGCACGAGGCCCAGTTATGAGATACAAATTAAAATTGAGCGACTGTATCACAAAATCAGGTTTTGAGAAATTTACCCACACCACCAATCAATCAAAGAAAGGGGGACAGTACGTGTTCACCCCTTTTAATCCCCCCCCCCACCCTTCCCAACCACCAATACATAACCGCGACATCTACCACCCACGGAAGGGTAGCACGAACTTATTTCCAATCGCACGTTCAATATGCAAAGCCAGGTGGTTTATAGGAATATAATAAACGCAGTACTCGTATTCATTATAAGCCTCGTTGCGTTCGTCCTGTTTTGTATTTAAATATATTTCTTAAACGCAGGCTAGGACGTTCTTTATAATAATAATAACTAGGGATGCGATCAATATGTGAAGCCAGGTGGTTTATATAATAATTTAGTCAACGCAGTACTCGTCTTCATTATATGCCTCGTTGCGCTCGTCGCTTGTCCTGTTTTGTTATAAAATATTTTTCCTAAACGCTGACTGACGATCTTTATACAGTTATAACTATGTGAAGTTTCGAAACTGTGCGAGTAACTGTTGATACATCTATGAGGATATGTGTGATATGTGGAGATGTGTGATACAACGCCAACGCATCTTATGCCGATGTAGTAATATGGGTATTGAAATAATATTAAATTAATGTACACTCTTAAAGCTGCAGCGAAAAAATGTAGCTAATTTCCTAGGTTACATATAAAATAATAATATTATTTTTAAGAACATTAATTTTACTACTTTGCAAAAATTCAATTAAAAAATAACCAGACTGAGACATATACATTGTGGAATAAACTATTTCAGAAGCCTACACAACAGCCATGCCATGGATAGTATTTATGTTATGATATCTGTCATTCACCTGAGATAGCAGCAATACAACATTTATAGTGAATTTAAAGAATGCTGTCTGGGCTGGAATAGCAATACTGGTTGTCTATTAGTAGTACGTTAAACAACGTGATTGAGACAGCGTCTGCCATAGTCTACCATGTTAAAGAATTTGCCGAACGGCTCTTGCCCCGCCTACTTACTATGATTACTATTGTTGCCCCACCCACTTACTATGGTTACCATGGTTACCATTGTGCATATGTAACATATGTCACCGCTGTGTATATATGTGACATACGCGGTATAAGACCAGTTTGCAGGCGGAAGTAATTTAATTAATTCGTGTCTACCGGTCGGCGTTTGACCTTGAACCGCAATAGGTAAAACCCAATATAGTAAGTGGGTTGCAGACGTTTGTTATTATAAAAGTCTTTAACATGATTTGATTATTCTACCTATGGGGCGAGCCATGAAGTGAGTGATAGCGCCGAAGTGTGAGTGATAGCGCCGAAGTAAGGTTATGACGCAACAACTAAAAAAGGTAAATAAACACAGACTTATGGGGGCGAGCCGTGAAGTGAGTTCTTCCTCACCCACAACATCATTACCACTACCACCATCACCCAACGTCCCCTTCATTCCTTTCCAACATTGAAAAAATGGGGCGAGCCATGAAGCGAGTGAAGCCTTAGCATATGGGCGCCATTAATGAGTTGTGGGGCGAGCTACGGCGAAGTAAGGTTATTGTATTTATAATATTATCATT
>JAUCBJ010000438.1:0-33246 GCA_032718475.1 Nemertoderma westbladi | reverse complement strand
GTGAGTCAGTGAGTCAGTGAGTCAGTGAGTCAGTGAGTCAGTGAGTCAGTGAGTCAGTGAGTCAGTGAGTCAGTGAGTCAGTGAGTCAGTGAGTCAGTGAGTCAGTGAGTCAGTGAGTCAGTGAGTCAGTGAGTCAGTGAGTCAGTGAGTCAGTGAGTCAGTGAGTCAGTGAGTCAGTGAGTCAGTGAGTCAGTGAGTCAGTGAGTCAGTGAGTCAGTGAGTCAGTGAGTCAGTGAGTCAGTGAGTCAGTGAGTCAGTGAGTCAGTGAGTCAGTGAGTCAGTGAGTCAGTGAGTCAGTGAGTCAGTGAGTCAGTGAGTCAGTGAGTCAGTGAGTCAGTGAGTCAGTGAGTCAGTGAGTCAGTGAGTCAGTGAGTCAGTGAGTCAGTGAGTCAGTGAGTCAGTGAGTCAGTGAGTCAGTGAGTCAGTGAGTCAGTGAGTCAGTGAGTCAGTGAGTCAGTGAGTCAGTGAGTCAGTGAGTCAGTGAGTCAGTGAGTCAGTGAGTCAGTGAGTCAGTGAGTCAGTGAGTCAGTGAGTCAGTGAGTCAGTGAGTCAGTGAGTCAGTGAGTCAGTGAGTCAGTGAGTCAGTGAGTCAGTGAGTCAGTGAGTCAGTGAGTCAGTGAGTCAGTGAGTCAGTGAGTCAGTGAGTCAGTGAGTCAGTGAGTCAGTGAGTCAGTGAGTCAGTGAGTCAGTGAGTCAGTGAGTCAGTGAGTCAGTGAGTCAGTGAGTCAGTGAGTCAGTGAGTCAGTGAGTCATTGAGTCAGTGAGTCGAGTGAGTGAGTGAGTGAGTGAGTGAGTGAGTGAGTGAGTGAGTGAGTGAGTGAGTGAGTGAGTGAGTGAGTGAGTGAGTGAGTGAGTGAGTGAGTGAGTGAGTGAGTGAGTGAGTGAGTGAGTGAGTGAGTGAGTGAGTGAGTGAGTGAGTGAGTGAGTGAGTGAGTGAGTGAGTGAGTGAGTGAGTGAGTGAGTGAGTGAGTGAGTGAGTGAGTGAGTGAGTGAGTGAGTGAGTGAGTGAGTGAGTGAGTGAGTGAGTGAGTGAGTGAGTGAGTGAGTGAGTGAGTGAGTGAGTGAGTGAGTGAGTGAGTGAGTGAGTGAGTGAGTGAGTGAGTGAGTGAGTGAGTGAGTGAGTGAGTGAGTGAGTGAGTGAGTGAGTGAGTGAGTGAGTGAGTGAGTGAGTGAGTGAGTGAGTGAGTGAGTGAGTGAGTGAGTGAGTGAGTGAGTGAGTGAGTGAGTGAGTGAGTGAGTGAGTGAGTGAGTGAGTGAGTGAGTGAGTGAGTGAGTGAGTGAGTGAGTGAGTGAGTGAGTGAGTGAGTGAGTGAGTGAGTGAGTGAGTGAGTGAGTGAGTGAGTGAGTGAGTGAGTGAGTGAGTGAGTGAGTGAGTGAGTGAGTGAGTGAGTGAGTGAGTGAGTGAGTGAGTGAGTGAGTGAGTGAGTGAGTGAGTGAGTGAGTGAGTGAGTGAGTGAGTGAGTGAGTGAGTGAGTGAGTGAGTGAGTGAGTGAGTGAGTGAGTGAGTGAGTGAGTGAGTGAGTGAGTGAGTGATTGATTGATTGATTGTTTATTGTCTTCACATTAACTGTTACATAACTAACATCGGTAATATGCACTAAACAAGATACAAAATGAGACGTACAAATCAAAATATCTACCGTCACCCTCAAAATAAGACAGCACATTATCATACAAAAATATTACAGATGCTTATATAGACAACATTATAGCCGTGTGAGGACCAGATGTAATACATAGTAGAGTAACATATATTTATATTCCCAACAAACACACAAACACACATAATACTAACTAAATATATCAAACATTACATATATCGGGCTGTTTACTCAATCGAATACATTATCTAATTTTGAGATAAATTTTGCTATTTTGGCTTGGTTATCCAGACAGAACATCTCAGTCATAGATAACCAAGACAGGGGGGCGCATTCTCGTCTTAACGTCCTTGTCATAGGACAATCTACAACTATATGGGCTTCGGTCTGAATCCCACCACATCCACAAACTCGGTCCTCGGGTTTAGCCCTCTTCCATCTCATCCGTTCTACTGGGAAGTTATGGCTACCCAGCCGAAAACGGGTCCAGGGGATGCGATGACGTTCGGGAACTGAGGGGTCACAATAGAGCTGGGGGGAAGTTAGGTCCGGGTTCATTAGCTTGAACAGGTGGCGTTTCGTACTCGTTGAAAGTGAAACGTTTTTCTTGACGAGTCGGGAACCTTCGTCTATAACATTACGCTGTTCTGATTTCAAAGAATCTATTTTCGCGGACATCGATGTGTTACCATCTTTCGATATTTCTATTGCGACAGCAAGAGGGGAGTCTTCAATAACCTTGAATTTAGTAAGGAACTTTCGTTGTCTCTCACGTACCAACGATTTCAAGTCAGGGATTCCCGCTTCAATGAGACATATGTCTCCACACGTGGTGGGTCTAACACCTAGCAAACTCCTTACCATTGACATATATAGAGCCTCGACGTCATTCAGATTAGCACCTAACCACGTTTCGCAACCATATGTTATTGCTGACACCACTGCTGCATTGAACACTTGTTTTTTAATCATAAACGGAATGTCCGGGTTTTTCATTAGAAATGAACTGTACTTAAGCCGATGGCATTGTTTCGCAGATGCATGGAGGGATACTGCAGTTGATACTAAACCATCACTGGTGATTGGTGAGCCAAGATAAATATATGATGAAGTATGTTTTATGGTATACTCTTCCAGAATGATATCTTCCCTGTCACTCAGAGTGCCGTTTATCACCATAAACATCGATTTCTTCTCGTTCAATGTCATACCAGAAGACTTGCAAAAATTAATTAGTATATCCAGCTTGGCCAAAGCGGCCAATCTATTTGTTGCAAGCACCGCTGTGTCATCCATTAGTAAAACAGAATGTAGCAACTTTAGCCAAAGTGAGTGAGTGAGTGAGTGAGTGAGTGAGTGAGTGAGTGAGTGAGTGAGTGAGTGAGTGAGTGAGTGAGTGAGTGAGTGAGTGAGTGAGTGAGTGAGTGAGTGAGTGAGTGAGTGAGTGAGTGAGTGAGTGAGTGAGTGAGTGAGTGAGTGAGTGAGTGAGTGAGTGAGTGAGTGAGTGAGTGAGTGAGTGAGTGAGTGAGTGAGTGAGTGAGTGAGTGAGTGAGTGAGTGAGTGAGTGAGTGAGTGAGTGAGTGAGTGAGTGAGTGAGTGAGTGAGTGAGTGAGTGAGTGAGTGAGTGAGTGAGTGAGTGAGTGAGTGAGTGAGTGAGTGAGTGAGTGAGTGAGTGAGTGAGTGAGTGAGTGAGTGAGTGAGTGAGTGAGTGAGTGAGTGAGTGAGTGAGTGAGTGAGTGAGTGAGTGAGTGAGTGAGTGAGTGAGTGAGTGAGTGAGTGAGTGAGTGAGTGAGTGAGTGAGTGAGTGAGTGAGTGAGTGAGTGAGTGAGTGAGTGAGTGAGTGAGTGAGTGAGTGAGTGAGTGAGTGAGTGAGTGAGTGAGTGAGTGAGTGAGTGAGTGAGTGAGTGAGTGAGTGAGTGAGTGAGTGAGTGAGTGAGTGAGTGAGTGAGTGAGTGAGTGAGTGAGTGAGTGAGTGAGTGAGTGAGTGAGTGAGTGAGTGAGTGAGTGAGTGAGTGAGTGAGTGAGTGAGTGAGTGAGTGAGTGAGTGAGTGAGTGAGTGAGTGAGTGAGTGAGTGAGTGAGTGAGTGAGTGAGTGAGTGAGTGAGTGAGTGAGTGAGTGAGTGAGTGAGTGAGTGAGTGAGTGAGTGAGTGAGTGAGTGAGTGAGTGAGTGAGTGAGTGAGTGAGTGAGTGAGTGAGTGAGTGAGTGAGTGAGTGAGTGAGTGAGTGAGTGAGTGAGTGAGTGAGTGAGTGAGTGAGTGAGTGAGTGAGTGAGTGAGTGAGTGAGTGAGTGAGTGAGTGAGTGAGTGAGTGAGTGAGTGAGTGAGTGAGTGAGTGAGTGAGTGAGTGAGTGAGTGAGTGAGTGAGTGAGTGAGTGAGTGAGTGAGTGAGTGAGTGAGTGAGTGAGTGAGTGAGTGAGTGAGTGAGTGAGTGAGTGAGTGAGTGAGTGAGTGAGTGAGTGAGTGAGTGAGTGAGTGAGTGAGTGAGTGAGTGAGTGAGTCAGTGAGTCAGTGAGTCAGTGAGTCAGTGAGTCAGTGAGTCAGTGAGTCAGTGAGTCAGTGAGTCAGTGAGTCAGTGAGTCAGTGAGTCAGTGAGTCAGTGAGTCAGTGAGTCAGTGAGTCAGTGAGTCAGTGAGTCAGTGAGTCAGTGAGTCAGTGAGTCAGTGAGTCAGTGAGTCAGTGAGTCAGTGAGTCAGTGAGTCAGTGAGTCAGTGAGTCAGTGAGTCAGTGAGTCAGTGAGTCAGTGAGTCAGTGAGTCAGTGAGTCAGTGAGTCAGTGAGTCAGTGAGTCAGTGAGTCAGTGAGTCAGTGAGTCAGTGAGTCAGTGAGTCAGTGAGTCAGTGAGTCAGTGAGTCAGTGAGTCAGTGAGTCAGTGAGTCAGTGAGTCAGTGAGTCAGTGAGTCAGTGAGTCAGTGAGTCAGTGAGTCAGTGAGTCAGTGAGTCAGTGAGTCAGTGAGTCAGTGAGTCAGTGAGTCAGTGAGTCAGTGAGTCAGTGAGTCAGTGAGTCAGTGAGTCAGTGAGTCAGTGAGTCAGTGAGTCAGTGAGTCAGTGAGTCAGTGAGTCAGTGAGTCAGTGAGTCAGTGAGTCAGTGAGTCAGTGAGTCAGTGAGTCAGTGAGTCAGTGAGTCAGTGAGTCAGTGAGTCAGTGAGTCAGTGAGTCAGTGAGTCAGTGAGTCAGTGAGTCAGTGAGTCAGTGAGTCAGTGAGTCAGTGAGTCAGTGAGTCAGTGAGTCAGTGAGTCAGTGAGTCAGTGAGTCAGTGAGTCAGTGAGTCAGTGAGTCAGTGAGTCAGTGAGTCAGTGAGTCAGTGAGTCAGTGAGTCAGTGAGTCAGTGAGTCAGTGAGTCAGTGAGTCAGTGAGTCAGTGAGTCAGTGAGTCAGTGAGTCAGTGAGTCAGTGAGTCAGTGAGTCAGTGAGTCAGTGAGTCAGTGAGTCAGTGAGTCAGTGAGTCAGTGAGTCAGTGAGTCAGTGAGTCAGTGAGTCAGTGAGTCAGTGAGTCAGTGAGTCAGTGAGTCAGTGAGTCAGTGAGTCAGTGAGTCAGTGAGTCAGTGAGTCAGTGAGTCAGTGAGTCAGTGAGTCAGTGAGTCAGTGAGTCAGTGAGTCAGTGAGTCAGTGAGTCAGTGAGTCAGTGAGTCAGTGAGTCAGTGAGTCAGTGAGTCAGTGAGTCAGTGAGTCAGTGAGTCAGTGAGTCAGTGAGTCAGTGAGTCAGTGAGTCAGTGAGTCAGTGAGTCAGTGAGTCAGTGAGTCAGTGAGTCAGTGAGTCAGTGAGTCAGTGAGTCAGTGAGTCAGTGAGTCAGTGAGTCAGTGAGTCAGTGAGTCAGTGAGTCAGTGAGTCAGTGAGTCAGTGAGTCAGTGAGTCAGTGAGTCAGTGAGTCAGTGAGTCAGTGAGTCAGTGAGTCAGTGAGTCAGTGAGTCAGTGAGTCAGTGAGTCAGTGAGTCAGTGAGTCAGTGAGTCAGTGAGTCAGTGAGTCAGTGAGTCAGTGAGTCAGTGAGTCAGTGAGTCAGTGAGTCAGTGAGTCAGTGAGTCAGTGAGTCAGTGAGTCAGTGAGTCAGTGAGTCAGTGAGTCAGTGAGTCAGTGAGTCAGTGAGTCAGTGAGTCAGTGAGTCAGTGAGTCAGTGAGTCAGTGAGTCAGTGAGTCAGTGAGTCAGTGAGTCAGTGAGTCAGTGAGTCAGTGAGTCAGTGAGTCAGTGAGTCAGTGAGTCAGTGAGTCAGTGAGTCAGTGAGTCAGTGAGTCAGTGAGTCAGTGAGTCAGTGAGTCAGTGAGTGAGTGAGTGAGTGAGTGAGTGAGTGAGTGAGTGAGTGAGTGAGTCAGTGAGTCAGTGAGTCAGTGAGTCAGTGAGTGAGTGAGTGAGTGAGTGAGTGAGTGAGTGAGTGAGTGAGTGAGTGAGTGAGTGAGTGAGTGAGTGAGTGAGTGAGTGAGTGAGTGAGTGAGTGAGTGAGTGAGTGAGTGAGTGAGTGAGTGAGTGAGTGAGTGAGTGAGTGAGTGAGTGAGTGAGTGAGTGAGTGAGTGAGTGAGTGAGTGAGTGAGTGAGTGAGTGAGTGAGTGAGTGAGTGAGTGAGTGAGTGAGTGAGTGAGTGAGTGAGTGAGTGAGTGAGTGAGTGAGTGAGTGAGTGAGTGAGTGAGTGAGTGAGTGAGTGAGTGAGTGAGTGAGTGAGTGAGTGAGTGAGTGAGTGAGTGAGTGAGTGAGTGAGTGAGTGAGTGAGTGAGTGAGTGAGTGAGTGAGTGAGTGAGTGAGTGAGTGAGTGAGTGAGTGAGTGAGTGAGTGAGTGAGTGAGTGAGTGAGTGAGTGAGTGAGTGAGTGAGTGAGTGAGTGAGTGATTGATTGATTGATTGTTTATTGTCTTCACATTAACTGTTACATAACTAACATCGGTAATATGCACTAAACAAGATACAAAATGAGACGTACAAATCAAAATATCTACCGTCACCCTCAAAATAAGACAGCACATTATCATACAAAAATATTACAGATGCTTATATAGACAACATTATAGCCGTGTGAGGACCAGATGTAATACATAGTAGAGTAACATATATTTATATTCCCAACAAACACACAAACACACATAATACTAACTAAATATATCAAACATTACATATATCGGGCTGTTTACTCAATCGAATACATTATCTAATTTTGAGATAAATTTTGCTATTTTGGCTTGGTTATCCAGACAGAACATCTCAGTCATAGATAACCAAGACAGGGGGGCGCATTCTCGTCTTAACGTCCTTGTCATAGGACAATCTACAACTATATGGGCTTCGGTCTGAATCCCACCACATCCACAAACTCGGTCCTCGGGTTTAGCCCTCTTCCATCTCATCCGTTCTACTGGGAAGTTATGGCTACCCAGCCGAAAACGGGTCCAGGGGATGCGATGACGTTCGGGAACTGAGGGGTCACAATAGAGCTGGGGGGAAGTTAGGTCCGGGTTCATTAGCTTGAACAGGTGGCGTTTCGTACTCGTTGAAAGTGAAACGTTTTTCTTGACGAGTCGGGAACCTTCGTCTATAACATTACGCTGTTCTGATTTCAAAGAATCTATTTTCGCGGACATCGATGTGTTACCATCTTTCGATATTTCTATTGCGACAGCAAGAGGGGAGTCTTCAATAACCTTGAATTTAGTAAGGAACTTTCGTTGTCTCTCACGTACCAACGATTTCAAGTCAGGGATTCCCGCTTCAATGAGACATATGTCTCCACACGTGGTGGGTCTAACACCTAGCAAACTCCTTACCATTGACATATATAGAGCCTCGACGTCATTCAGATTAGCACCTAACCACGTTTCGCAACCATATGTTATTGCTGACACCACTGCTGCATTGAACACTTGTTTTTTAATCATAAACGGAATGTCCGGGTTTTTCATTAGAAATGAACTGTACTTAAGCCGATGGCATTGTTTCGCAGATGCATGGAGGGATACTGCAGTTGATACTAAACCATCACTGGTGATTGGTGAGCCAAGATAAATATATGATGAAGTATGTTTTATGGTATACTCTTCCAGAATGATATCTTCCCTGTCACTCAGAGTGCCGTTTATCACCATAAACATCGATTTCTTCTCGTTCAATGTCATACCAGAAGACTTGCAAAAATTAATTAGTATATCCAGCTTGGCCAAAGCGGCCAATCTATTTGTTGCAAGCACCGCTGTGTCATCCATTAGTAAAACAGAATGTAGCAACTTTAGCCAAAGTGAGTGAGTGAGTGAGTGAGTGAGTGAGTGAGTGAGTGAGTGAGTGAGTGAGTGAGTGAGTGAGTGAGTGAGTGAGTGAGTTAGTGAGTGAGTGAGTGAGTGAGTGAGTGAGTGAGTGAGTGAGTGAGTGAGTGAGTGAGTGAGTGAGTGAGTGAGTGAGTGAGTGAGTGAGTGAGTGAGTGAGTGAGTGAGTGAGTGAGTGAGTGAGTGAGTGAGTGAGTGAGTGAGTGAGTGAGTGAGTGAGTGAGTGAGTGAGTGAGTGAGTCAGTGAGTCAGTGAGTCAGTGAGTCAGTGAGTCAGTGAGTCAGTGAGTCAGTGAGTCAGTGAGTCAGTGAGTCAGTGAGTCAGTGAGTCAGTGAGTCAGTGAGTCAGTGAGTCAGTGAGTCAGTGAGTCAGTGAGTCAGTGAGTCAGTGAGTGAGTGAGTGAGTGAGTGAGTGAGTGAGTGAGTGAGTGAGTGAGTGAGTGAGTGAGTGAGTGAGTGAGTGAGTGAGTGAGTGAGTGAGTGAGTGAGTGAGTGAGTGAGTGAGTGAGTGAGTGAGTGAGTGAGTGAGTGAGTGAGTGAGTGAGTGAGTGAGTGAGTGAGTGAGTGAGTGAGTGAGTGAGTGAGTGAGTGAGTGAGTGAGTGAGTGAGTGAGTGAGTGAGTGAGTGAGTGAGTGAGTGAGTGAGTGAGTGAGTGAGTGAGTGAGTGAGTGAGTGAGTGAGTGAGTGAGTGAGTGAGTGAGTGAGTGAGTGAGTGAGTGAGTGAGTGAGTGAGTGAGTGAGTGAGTGAGTGAGTGAGTGAGTGAGTGAGTGAGTGAGTGAGTGAGTGAGTGAGTGAGTGAGTGAGTGAGTGAGTGAGTGAGTGAGTGAGTGAGTGAGTGAGTGAGTGAGTGAGTGAGTGAGTGAGTGAGTGAGTGAGTGAGTGAGTGAGTGAGTGAGTGAGTGAGTGAGTGAGTGAGTGAGTGAGTGAGTGATTGTCATTACAAATTATTTTCGAAGCTTATCGACAGGAATGTTCCATTATTTTTTATTCGCATTATACGGTTTTGGTACAGATTTCAACATCTTTCTGTCCGGTGGGGAGGTTGCGTGTCTGTTTCGTTCACCGTATCCAACGGTATGAAACAGGGCGGGATCTTGTCACCGAGATTCTACAACCTTTATGTAGATGATCTCAGTGTCGAGTTCACCGAATCAAGCGTCGGCTGTGTTGTCAGTGGCCAGCGGGCTAACCACTTATATATGCTGATGTCCTAGCCTTGGCTTCTAATTCTATACATGGGCTCAACACTCTTATACAGATATATGAAAAATATGCAGATTCCCATTCCATTAAAGTGAATGTCAAAAAATCTAAGCTCATGATATTTACACCTAAAACAAATAAAAATTTACTTGCAAACAATATTACTGTTAATTGTTCGAAATTGGAGACTGTTTCTAAATACAAATACTTGGGTCACATAATACATAACTCAACAGATGATAACTTTGATATTTTAAATCAACTTCATAGTTTGTATAAACGTGGGAATCTGCTTATTTCTAAATTTAAATTTTGTTCTAGAACTATCAAGCGTAAATTGTTCCAATGCTTTTGTACGCAATTTTATTGCAATGCATTGTGGTCCAGGCGAAATCTCAGTCTCAGCATATATAATAAACTGCGCGTTGGCTATAACAATATTGCTAGGCGTCTATTCGGGTACAGCTACGCCTGTAGCGTTTCACTGATGTTCGGGGAACTCAACTTACCCAAATTTTGTCACATTAGATTCAATGCAATAAATTCGTTGTTCCACCGTGTCGACAAATACGGGCGGTTACATTGGCCACTATTCATACAAGCAGGTTCGCGCTTCGCCTTAATATATTTTTTCCTACATATTAATTTATGTTACTTGTGGTTTATCGTGCTTGTATGTATTGTGTATGTTATGTATTAATAATTATGTTTTACTATGGGCGTACGTTAGCATGGATTAAAGAATATTAAAAAAAAAATAATAACCAAATTGAATGAAATATTTAATAATTGAATGAAATATTTAATAATTGAATGAAATATTTAATAATTGAATGAAATATTTAATAATTGAATGAAATATTTAATAATTGAATGAAATATTTAATAATTGAATGAAATATTTAATAATTGAATGAAATATTTAATAATTGAATGAAATATATTATGGCGTACTCAAAACTTTTTGGAAAACGATTGAAACATTAAAAGTTGTTAAAATGTAACTGGAATATAAAATTAACTTATTATCAACTCACTAGGGGGCCATCCTTAAATTACGCAGGGCAAGGGAGGGGGGTGGTGGTCCAACATATCACGACAGTTTGTGGCATAGGAGTAGGGTGTATCGAAAATCGTGACAAGAACAAATATTTCATGTAATCAATGTAATTAGTAATGTTGATAAATATGGAACATATTGAGTGAAATCACATGGGGGGGGGGGGGGGGGTGGTAAAAATCATAAAAAAAAACGTTACTTTATGTCCCTAGTGAGATGATAATAAGTAAATTTATAATACCAGCAAATATTACAATAGTCAGTAAGTGTGAAAGTAATAAGTTCCATTTAACTCCCATTCATGACTCATTCGAAACTAGATCCTCAAACGCCTGCAGATATCTCCATCAGTGGCTATCTGGTATGTAGCTCTCTTTTTACCTGGATAAACTACAAATAATAATTGTAAAAATTAAATGTGAAAAGGACTGAATGTTAGGGGTCTTCCAGTGAAGGACTTTCATAAGTAACGCAAAGCAAAAAGCTAAACGTTGCATGCAACCAGTTGACACCAGTCGCAGTCAGCTGATCAGTAGGTTTGGAATGAGATATTATACACACACATGCAAGTTGGTTATGGTTATGGGTATGGTTGGGCAAGAAGTAGGCAAGAAGCTGAGTTGAGTACGTTGGTTTTACTTCTTAACCAAGTTGTTAGCTGCCGCATTTCCATTCATTGCATAATCCGTTACCATTTCAATTTGAGACTCGACTCGATTAATAATTTTTTTTATCTAACATATAATTGTTGAGTCGGTCTCTTGAAAATTTTATAATATTATTAATAGGGGTAATTTGTCTGTTTTTTTGCAAAACGGTCAACATATTAAATTGGAGCTGGTTGTTTTCAGGGGGTTTTAATCAGAGTATTTGTCCAGAATTCCTAGTTATTTTCCCGTTTCGATTTTTTTCCCGGGTTTACCTGATTTCCCGTTTGTTACACATACACCCTAAAAAATATGTGAAATACAGACAAATAAATATACTTACTATTTCTCCCCACCAAAACGAGAAGGCACCTGCCTAAAAAACACGAACACGATACAAACTTTCTAGAATTTTAAATTGTGCTTATATTGTTATTAATTTATTTAATTTATAAACAGTTGGTTTTCAACACTTGAAAAAGATATACATATTATATCGAAAGCTAGTGATACTGTAAAGTAATATATGATTTTTTTCTGAGGTCGATCTAGGTTTATTTAAAATAATATTTAATTTATTAATTATTTTATGCTTACAAATATATATTTATTAGGCCTATACACTTAGGCAGTATGCAATATGGTACAGACAACAAACACCTAAACTAACTAACAGACTTCCAATCCAGCACCGGTACTTCAATAAAATATACAAATTACTTTTAAATACTTTAGTTGAAAACTTTCTGGATGCCGAGAATGGATTGTACTATGAATTAATAATAAATGCAGATGTAACTAAGTATTTCATTACGGAAAAAAAATTAACGAAAAATATGTGAATGCTACTTTTTAATATTTTAAATTTGCATTCTTGTTTAAATCAAACAAACATGTAAATAATGAGTTCTGTGGTATACATTATCATACATTATCTGGCCCTACATCTAAGCATAGCTGCATAGACCTTGCTTCTTTGTATCTTGATGCAGTGGACAGCGGCCTTGTATTGTACATATATGTCAACCAGTGTCTATTAGGGCGGTGCGTTTATTACTTCTTTTCGATTTCATCGTTTTACCGGTGCACAAAAGTTGTGAAATGGTAAAAAAAAAAGGCAAAAAAAATTTCTTTAAATTTCGTCTATGTCTTCACGGATCCCAAGAGGGTTGAAATTTTGTGCCATCGCGATGCACCATAATGAAATTTATAACAATATAACACATTGATGAAAGATCAATGAGTCAAAAAAAAATTCCTGCATGCATCAAATGTCATCAAATGGGTCCAAACTTAGTTAGATACCAAAATTTTAATTTTTGGATTAAGGGAAGTAGTGCCACAGGCACATGACCAGAACTTACTCTTTGGTGCAAGTGATGATTATTCTCAATTTTGGTGATGGACAACTTTTAGTTCTACTACGGCATTATTGTTATGCTCATTAGAACCGCAATGTCCGATTTAGTGGGGGTAGACACCTTCAAAACAAACATAGAGCGAATAGTTCTTGAGATATTACAGAAAATGTTAATTACGGCTCAAGTCAACATTACTGCCTTGATGATTTATAGACAAATACACAAAAATGTTACTTCTAATTATCTTAACCCTATTAGTACCGGGCTATAAAATGTTGTACAAATACCGGAGGGGGGTCATATTGACCCCCCCCCCCCCCCTCTAAAATCTACAAATATTTACGAAAACGTCTGATTTTTTGTTTGTACGTAGGTATCACTTGTCTGGATCCGTCCGAAAAAAAAAATTTTCGAAAAAATGTACTGGGGTGGTTATATTGCAGCACCAAAATTACAAGTAGTGCACAATTTTCACAAAATTTGAAAGTACCGGTAACATTTTCGGCTAATTATTTTTCAATACAGGTTTTTTGGGGTGCAAAATACATTGGAAAATATTTAAAAATGATATGATTACTATAAATGGCTGTTTAGTCCTCTCTGCGTAGGAAAAAAATGAAAAAAACAAGTAACCAGCACTTTTCAGTTAGAACACAAAATTTTTAATTCACTTATACGATGCTATAAATTCACATTTTCAGGTTTTCGAGGGAGCTGATTCTAATGGAATACATTTCTAATATACCAGATCATTGCTACCTGTATTTTTCGGCGTAATTTGGCAAATTTTGGTGCTAGCACCAAATTTCGTACCCATCACCAAAAAGTACAAGTTTGCGATGTCCAGTGCTGTTTTTATTGATTCCATCGGATTCAGGACCCTCGTAACCCAGTATAACGCAAGAAACAAGGTGATACTATCTACTGATCAATTTGCATATTTTCCAAAATTTGGTGCTGGCACAACAATTTTCACCCACCGGCGAAAAATACAAGTTTGAGAACTCTTATGAAATTTTTCTGATTCCATTGAATTCAGAACCATCACAAACCCGTATAACGCAAGAAACAAGGTGACACAATCAATTGATATATTTGATGGTTTTCAAAATTTGGTGCTTGCACCACATTTTGCACCCACTTCCGAAAAATACAAGTTTGAGATGACTAGTTCGATAATTATATTTTCCATTGAATTCAGAACAGCCATAAACCTCTAAAACGCAAGAAATAAATTGTCACAAGCAATTTTATATATTGAATGGATTTTCAAAATTTCGTGCTAGCACCAAAATTTGCACACAGCACCGAAAAATACAAGTTTGATACGCTTGGTGCAACTCGTATATATTTCATCGAATCCAGAACCCCAAAAAACCCCAATTGCGTAAAAAACAAGTTTCAAACAATCAATTTACAAAATTGACTTATTTCAAAATTTGGTGCTGGAACCAAAATTTGGCACCCATCGAAAAAAACAAGTTTGAAATTTCTAAATCAATTTATATGAATTCCATCCAATTTCTAACACCAAAAAACCGGTGTAAATCAAAAATAGAGATGTTACAATTCATATTTAATGAAATGTAATTTTCAAAAAACGTCTCAAAAAAAGTGCCAAAAGTAGGGTTAAAAAATGGTGCTATAACTCGAAAAGTACCCAATATTTTTGAAAACGGTTTTCACTACCATGAAGACAATAGATTTTTAGGAAAAGTCATAAAATTTCAGATACCCAACTGCGTTTGTTTCAGAATTATAATAAAAAAACCACGGGGGGGTCATATTGACCCCCCCCCCCGGGTTTAATAGGGTTAAGGCATCAAAAATATACACATCACTGCAACAAATTGATTTAGTGTATACAGGGACCTTCAAAATTAAAGAGTAGTGATTAATTCAGTATAGTTTTTGTACAAAATGTGTGGAATGGGTCAACTGAATATCAAGTATTAATTGGTGGATATAGTCTTGACATTTTGTAAAATAACTCAAAAACTAATGACTCTACTCTTATTTTGAAGGTGTCATCACCCATTATATCGATCATTTCTGTGATGTGTCTATTCTTGATTCCTTGAGATAATTCAATATATCATTTATAGTGTATTTGTCCATATCACATCAAGGCGGTAATGTAGACTTGTGCCGTACTTCACATTTTCTGTGATATCTCAAGAACTATTCACTCTACGTTTGTTTTGAAGGTGTCTACCCCCACTAAATCGGACATTGCGGTTCTAATGAGCATAATATGAATGCAGAAGGAGAACTCAAAGTTGGCCATCGCGAAAATTGAGAATAATCATCACTTGCGCCAAATGGTAGGTTCTGGCCATGTGCCTGTGGCACTAGTTCCCTTGATCCAAAAATTAAATTTAGGTATATAACTAAGTTTGGACCCATTTGATGCATGCAGGAAGTTCTTTTTTGAGTCATTGATCTTTCATCAATGTGTTATATTGTTATAAATTTCATTATGGTGCATCGCGATGGCACAAAATTTCAACCCTCTTGGGATCCGTGAAGATATAGATGAAATTTAAAGAATTTTTTTTGCCTTATTTTTTTACCATTTGGCAACTTTTGTGCACCGGTAGAACAATGAAATCGAAAAAAAGTAAAAAACGCACCGCCCTAGTGTCTATCTCTCTCTGGGAAGCCAAGCACATACTGTAGACTCCATTATGTGGTTTACTTGTACTGGTAGTAGGTGCCACCAGCACCACCATAGCACTGTCGTGTGTATGAACAGACATGTCTTGATTATGTGGATTCTATTAGATATATTTTATTTAATTTTGTCAAACATATCAACAATATGCGTATACATACCGAATACGGTATGTATTCGGATCTACCGCAGCAGTAACACTTAAAGGGAAATTGTAGTCGGAAATATCGTAACTCAAAAAATGGGGAGGAGATGGGAAGGAGTTGTAGTGGCATAATTCTCATACATATTCTCACACATATCTCAAAAGTTAGGCGAGGCTACTAGTACATAAATCATACACCAAAATCATACATACTTCAACATTTGGGAGGGTCAGGACAGTCGTACATACCTCGATAATAATGGTGGGAGGGAGGGGAGTAAGTATTTATATAGTTTAACAAAAACATAACGGAGAAACAGACAAAATTTCCATAAAATTTCATGTTGACGATCAAAAAAAATAACTGTAAAATAATTTATTAATTTTTAAAACTTTTATTAATAAAATTAACTAACATTCATTGCAGCATTCCCAATGAACATGGCGGTAAAGTCATTGGATTTGAATGCATTTAATCTCAAATCTTTTCCGTCAGCATCCAAAGGTAAATTTGGAAGTACTAAGTCACATTCTATTACCCATAGTTTTTGATTGGCTAACTTATGCCTTATAACTTACGCCTTATACCGTACACACATGGGCACTTGTGGTATAACCCATATATACCTTTACATAGCGCGCCGTTATGAGTAGATACAATATCAATCTAAAATTTAAACAATGTTATTATAAAATAGTTATATCATGTATAATATTATACTACAGTAATTTTAATTATACTACAGTAATTTTAATATACTGACACTAAAACAAGTCCACCTCCACTTTGCAGGTTTTGCTTTTTTTAAACCGCTATTTCGAAAATGACAATAAAACCAACTCCGATCCATAAATGGATTGTCCTCGTCAAATATCCCCTCAAGACGCAAGGTGCGATATCCATTCTCGCTCGATCAACTTCCTTAAAGTCAGTAATATGTAGAGGCATGTTGTGTACAATCTTCTGTACTATTACTCTCCGCAACTCTAGTATCTACTGGTGCTGGAAAGGTAACTTCTGATTTTAAGCGGAAAAAGATTGTTACTGGGAAGATTTTTGAATTATTAATGTCGACTATAAACAAAAATTATTGCGGCCATTTGGCCACAACCGGGAGTGCAATATCTTATGCGGGTGATAACTCAAAGAATTCGCAGTTGGTACGTAGCACCTGTTCTGCACATCCACACTATACAACACTACTGCGTCTCCTCAAGACGTCGGCGCATACTATAACGATGTGTCCAAATGGGGATATTATGGTTATTCTTGATAATAATCAATTCGTTGGCAAAACCTATCATTCCTATAATCATTAGTCTCAACTAGTTACAAACGTCTGTTCAGTCATTAGTATGGTTAACAACCCGACCATGGCTATTCAGGGTGAAGCTTTGACATGTATTGATCTGCAGCCAGACGAGATTCCTGGGATTGTCGACAAATTCATGAGATACTTTTTCGACTTTATATAATGAGATACTTTTTCGAGATCTTCGGGCAATTTTTCTACTCATGGAATTGCATGTCCTAAAACATAAGAACTGTAACACACATTTTAACAATCCGACCTACAAGTGTCTAATAGATGGAGCTGTTATGTGGGGAGTACTTGACGAAAGAACTGGTCCCCCAATTGCTGATATTTATATTCATGCTCCCTTGCCAGAGGACCCTTTTGTAGTTTCGAGAAAGTAACGGAAATGCTGAATAAAGTTGGGAACTTGGCAGGTAGGTTTTGAATCTTAAATATTTAATATTTATATTGTAAACATATCAATGTTTTATTTATGGATAATTGATTAAAATTTTGATTGTGTAATTTTGATCGCATTGTGTCGGCACCTAGTGTATGTCGGCATGGCGTCCGCAAATAGTGTATGTCGGCATGGCGTCGGCACCTAGTGTATGTCGCATTGTGTCGGCACCTAGTGTATGTCGACAGCGTCAGCACCTAGTGTATGTCGCATTGTGTCGGCACCTAGTTTATGTCGCATTGTGTGCGGCACAAGTGTAGCTTAGTCGTTTATAAAGGGTGCACGCGCCCTCTTTAAATATATTTTGTTGTTTTTAACAGATATTGATGGCACTCGGAAATGGGCGACTCTGGTTATGGACGGCTGTCCAATGAATCTAATGTTAAACGCAATTAAAGACATCCCGAGTTGGGCAGATAAATACCTTCTGGTTCCATGTCTGGGACACCTGGAACAAAAGCTGCCACTGCCGCCGCTTGGGAGCTTGAGTTCGAGTTGCTTGCAACGACAAATGGATTCAACAGCCTAGGGTGGCTAAGGAGTTGTCGATGAGCCACCGATCACCACAAATCATGGGAAGCCATAGAAATTGCTTTAATCGGGACTACTCGCGAACAGTTAAGAAAATTTTTCTTAACAGTTAAGGAGACACTTTCAGAAACTGAAACTATTGTTGAACTGCAGAAGTTTATGGACAACTGTCCTAATGATGGCTTTGTGGCACTCCTGCAGTTCAACACCACGTTTCTTTTAGCCATTATGATATTGCGTATTGGTATCCGTAGGAATCGTGCAGATTTGATTATGTGTGCCATAGTGAAGTTTGCTCCACTGTTCTTTGCGCGGGGACATGCGCATTATCAAAAAATAGTGGCATACATGGCCTGCCAACGCCTACGCTTTCCTAAAAACATTATTAATTATTTAGATTCTAATTCGACATTTAGGAGAACGCTAACATCCGTGAATGGTGAAAGGGCCGACTACGTGTTAGAAGGCGTACACCAGATGCTTAAACACCTGCATCCACACGGCCTTCCATGAACCATGGAGAAATGGGAAGAGCTCTATAGGTTGGTGGCATCGTTTATGAGATGAGGACAAACTGCCTGAAACTCTCTAACGCCGCAACAGCGCGTAACACCGACAAAGACACTTCCCACTCGAGGCATATGGCTGCACCCATCAAAAGGTGGCAAGACGTCGTAGCCTCCTCTCCAATTTGCGACACCACACTATCCTTGCCAGCCAGAGGTATTGGCAGCACTCAGTTGTCGTCCCAATTTTCCGATATAAAAAAGGTTGGAATTGAACGTTTTAAGAATGTTGTAAAACGTTTTTTGAAGGAGGGGCCGATCACATGATCACCTTGATATTTCCTAGATAGTGCGAGTAGTGGGGAGGAGGGACTCTATGCAAAAGGTTCCAGAATTTATGAGCTACATTATAATAAATACTGTAATTACAGAACAAAAAATATTTTCCGGGTTGAAAAATTTAGAAAACCCCAATCATCATTAGATTACAGTCGATAACAAGTAGGCAGGACACTCTTTGACCAATACAAGCAGATGGGGGAATTGGAAGGGGGGGTGGGGGGGGGGGGGGGGGGGGGTTGTTGCTGCAGTTATAAATCCTGCCTTTAAAATTACTTATTTTACCAATTTACCCAAAATACTGTATATTTATTGATAAAGGACCAGTTACAGTGTCATATTGATTATTTCTTACAAATTATTATTTAGTAAAGGTTCTAACGCCATCTAGTGCTATTATACCTATATTCTATCTAAATTGTACTGTAAAGGCCTATTAAGCCTCAAATTGAATACGTGATGCTTATTGGCTATGCTCCTTACTGATATGCTGGTATATACAGTAAGTGCAATTGTTCTATGATTGATTTACTCTTTTTGTTATTGTTTGACAGAAGTCGCACTGCCCATGAAGAGGCACTGATCCCCGGTCAAGTTTAATTGACTGGTGGTTATTACAGGCCTAAGGTCTAAACTTAAAGAGTTAATAATTGATTTATAATTATTATTGTTAGATATTCTATTGGTAAATTCAATTTATTAATTAAATAAATTGAATATTGAAATTAATACCTTTTTTGAAATAATATGTTACCCACTTAATATACATTTAACAGACGTGAAACAAAGGATTAGATTTTCAGGAATTATAAAAATACCATAGCATCATTTAGACTGTTAAATTACAATTTAGCTTGACCAAAATGACCATAAAGTAAAATATATCACGTTTTACTGTAGCTGAACATATATTTTATAAAGATTAAATACTGAAATATATTAACAATAAATAACATTTGAACCCTAATAATTATAATTATTTTTACACTACTGCACTAACATTAATATTTTTGGAAATTTTTTCAGAGATTTAATTAGTGGTGAGACATTTGCCATGTTGGCTGAGCATCCCCATACTACGGCGTTATATTTTCACTCTGCTGGAGTTGGCGTCGGATCGTTCTTACGGATAGTAGAACCAACAACCACTGGAAACACGATTGTTAATCTACCAGTGATACCCCAAACAAACACGATTGTTAATCTACCGGTGATTACCACGGACGCAAAGTTGGAGCCGATGAACGACCCGCCGACAATACCCCTAGTATCGAGTCGTCCATCCCTCATAAGCTCATCGAAGGAACTCAAAGGCTTTTACATGCGACTAGAATCATTGCAGTTACAACGGGTGAGTTTATTGTCATGTTTATTCTTTAATGTCATAACTCAACACACAGTTGTGGCTGGCCACGAGAAAAGGGACCTTATGTTACCAGAGGTCGATTTGGAGTTATTAGGCCTATGAGATGCAGAATTTTACAGAGATTTTAACAAAAAAAACAGTGTCTCAATATCTATTTCCAAAAAAAAGTTATAGCGATTTATGTGAAGGTGATTCGGGTAGCTCTATTCCTACCTACCCGTATTAGTACCTTTTATTAAAGTCCTAAATTCAGACAGGAAAACACTAAAACAGTGTTATATACAACACTGCAACATCTTATATTGCTTCCTGTAATTAGTTCTTTCCTAGGTACAGTATCTTGAATATCAGAACCAATTTGAATTTCCCGCATCGTTTTATACATTTCTAACTTGATAATCCAATTAAATTTGTTCAAAAATAGAGGGAAACTTTAAACGCGATTATCTCAGAATCAGGTTTTGCGACATAAGGTCCCTTTTCTCGTGGCCGGCCACAGTTACTAAAATTTAAAATAATAGTATGTTGTAAATGTATATAACAATGTTCTGAATTTGTAATATAGAATACTAAATACGAAAGCTGTACCTGCAAAATATTCTTGAGAAATAGCAATCTACATTGAACGCAATCTATAGTTTTTCATTTTTTCAATCTGATATATTTATTATAGTGGTCATTTTGTGGCTAACCCTAAAAGGTATTTTATATATGAAAATATTATAATATATTTTCACACAATATATTTTATATTTACAGATCAACATCGTCCAAGGATGCAGAGGGGCAGTGTGCAGGGGCACCTACTACGGTAGGCCATGTCCCTGTTTTCGAATAGTGGACCCCGTTGTTGGAGGCCGATGTTGTGCTTGAGGAAGTATTCGATAATGAGTCACGACGTATCCGCCCTCATTATTTCTGCAGTAATGAGTTTACCTCATTATTCTTCGATAAAGCGCGCCTAGAAGTGAGTAATAAATAAATAGGAAATGTACCTTATGTGTAAAGTAAAGCACCAGTGTCTATTGTAACGGAAAACAAGTTGACTTTCAGTGTAATGAAAGAGTCTAGACATATAAAGTATATATCTTTTCCATTCTTCCCTATATTGATTTTACAGAGCTCTAATATTAAAGTTTATTAGATAAAATATATTACTTTACAAATAGAATGTATTGGTCACTCTTTGTGAATAAATAGTTATTAAGGTGGCTCAACATGAAAAATTGAAAAAAACTAAAAAAAAATATTCCTACAGATTTTAACTCCAAATGATGAATATTTGTGTTGGACAAGTTTTGGTGGCATCAGGATAATCATTTCATGCACCAGAGACCCATATAAGCATGAAATGTTCATTAGCGGTAATGTAAATTTGCGATTTAAACGTCATTTTCTGCCGCTTGCATTTATCGCGTGCCAGTTTCATTCATGAAACTGGCACGCGATTTATTCTAGAATAAATATTATTCTAGAATATTATCTCGTCTACCCCATTGCGACCCGAACAATTGCGACCCAATCATAAATAAATAGTTATAAAACATTATAGATTTCAAATAGATTATATCAATAGCTAGTAAAAAAATATTGCATGAACAATGTTAACAATATAGGTAGGTTATGCCAAAACAATTAATTTTAATTCAAAACATTCCAGAATATCTAATTGCGGATAATGTAGGGCCAACCACTCCCTTTTGTTCAAATGTAGCTACAATGTCCTCGTCATTGACCTCATCAACGTTGAACATATCTACTTCCATTTCGGGATTCGAGTCGGGAGGGGAATATGTTGGAGAATTTCCAACGGTGGATGTGCTCTACACCTATCCTTAATATGTGGTATAAATTATGTAGTTATATTGTACGTCATAAAGTTTCATTTTAATTCATTAATTTACTATATATTCAATATAATTATATTTAGATTGTATTCAAATAAATTTTTAAATTATATTATAATCAAATTAAATTAAATGTTTTGTATTTATGTTTAATAATTATTAATTATTAATGTTCTTCAAGTATGTCGAAGAGGCCGCTATTGTTAGTGGAGTCTACTTTTCCTCGGATCGAGACCGAGTTGCCGATTAGGATGGCTATCAGGAGTCTTTGCAGCAGGAATCGATGAGACCGGGGTTCCTGTGTTGCTTGTCGAATCTTCCTGCCGACCTCTTTCAGGAATGAGGTTGTTGCTGGTCCTGGCCGGCCAAGGGTTTCGAAGGCTACTGGTGCGAAGAGGTATCCTCGGTCTACTAGTTCTTCTTGCTTTCTGGATTGGGTCTCTTCTTGCTCCTTGGCAACACGACCTCCTGCGAATAGACTGGTAGCGAGATGGCTGGGCGCTAGAGGGTCTACGACCGTTGCGTCTACGACGCGACGGTTGGTCAAAAATTGAATTTACTTAATTAATATAAAATACAAATATAAAATATAGAAATATTTACAACTATTTTATGCAGATTATGGATTTTGTGGTGATTGGGGAACATCCCTTCGAAAGGAGGTCCTTCAATGGGGTGATAAGCGCTTGGCTTCTAACGGGTGATGAACCAGTCATGGATGACACAGTGGTCATTGCCACTGTATTGAATTTTAACAAAATGCGAAACGCCAGCAAACGTACAAACATTTCCATGGAGAAACGGTTCGACAGAACGATAGTATTGGCAGATGTTGGGGGTAGTATTGCCCTCCTGTTTACCACAACATTGGCGAGGCCTGCAAACATTCTTAGATTTGATGACATGGGGATTGGATCGACAGTGGCTGTTTTGGAGCCCTAATTTAACGGGGCATTTTTCATAAAAGATAATAGTAATCCTATTATATAATCCTATTATAATTATCCTAATTAATCGTAATTATATATATAGTCCACGTTTTATGAACACATAACCTCACCTTTTGGGTAAGTTCCTACGTAATTCGTGGACTTTTGAGTTTTATGACCCACCATAATGCAGAGGCTCCAGGTTTAGCAACTACCTCCTTCAACTTCGGCTGATGTTCAGAACCATTGCCTTTACCATTGCAAGGGCAACTGCATGTAACAATACAGCAATTGAGAACTTCTTCCAATTATATGAGTCGAAAGTTAAATAATTGGGAATAGAAGACAATGGAAGAGTGTTCCCGCCTTACATCATATTTAATGGATCCGGAGTTTAGTTGGGATTTTGTTGGGTTTATTTTGTTGCTGTTGGATTTAGTTGGGAAGTTTATTTTCTTATTTGGCACAAAATCAAAAATAAATAAGCATTCCGAGGGCAACCAAAGTGGGGCTGCTTGGAACAAATTTTGTCATTACATCTTATCATTGATTTTGCAATATATAAAAAATATAAATTATTTATTTGTTTTATAGATTTCTCTAAAGCATACGATAGGGTACCACGTAGCAAGTTGCTGGATGAATTAAGACTGTTAGGATGTGGAAAACGTATGCTATTTCCTTGTGCGGTTTTAAAATCCGCGACTATTGATTGATCACAGATTGATCTCTGATTCTCATACTCTTATAATTAATTTTGCTTTTAAGAATATTATTATGTATGGGATTATTATAATAAATTTACCTGTAATAACGATCAATGGCGTCATCCCTGGTCCCGTAACACTTTAATAGAATCTTTTGTGAACGGCCGTAAATTAAATGCCTGGGCCCATGTGGTTGAGGAACTCTATTGGTATGGAGATTGTGGGTGGCATGTATTCGGGTGGGCAAAGTCAGCCACTAATGTGGAAGCGATGATGATGGCTGCCAGAATACACATCATCAGGATAGTGCCAACCAATCGGGAGCACGAATTTAGAACATATGTTGCCCAGGACACTCCCCTCCATGTTGCCCAGGGTGCTCCCCGCCACATCGCCCAGGGTCAGGGTGCAAACCCCTAGGTTGCCCAGGATGCTCCCATCCCAGGGTGCTCCCCACCATGCCATCCAGGGTCATGGTGTACACCACCAGGTCGCCCAGGACGTTTCCCTCCACCTCTACAGTGTACATGGTATGGAAAATTTGGCTAGGCCAGATTGGATAACCATAAGCCAATCACAGACCACCATGTCATGTTAGGGGCCTCAATGGCCATTGGATAATCAAAGCAGATGGCGTAGGAATGATATAGGAATAATGTAGGAATGATTAATGTGGGAATATAATTTCAACATCAGTTTACATTTATCAAGGGATAAATGTAGTGTGCAAAAATTTGTGTGTTACTCTTCTGCTCTTGCTGCACTTTTGCTTGCTTTACTCACAAGGCCTATTTCCATTCCACTATCACTACACTACTACACTACTTACTTGCATTGCACTATGCCTCATATACAGCGATGACTACAGAACCGTTTTATTCTATCTAACATTACTTATCTAGACCTACAACACCTACGCTCCTGTCCATCTATTTACCAACACCACATACTACTAGCTGGGGACTCCCATTTCCAGAGCTTCACTTATCACTATGATTTCTGAACTGGCGCCTACTGCTAATATCACTTGTTACAAACCACCTAATAGTAATACAACAAGAACTACATACAAACTCTATTTAAGGGGATAGGTGGGTACTTTGGTATCTCCTCTACCTCATTAATTTCGGACCCAGATTGCCATGTGGTTGACGAGCGGCTGGGAAAATCGGAGACTCTTGTTTAGAGAACAGATCCGATATTGCTCAGTCCGTTACCAACCGCGCCTTTCTGGTTCTGGAATTTGTGGAGCAAATGACGTCACCACGGACACCACGGTATGATACAGAGGACGTAAATGACTGCATACGGGGGGTGATGACTGTACCATGTGATGAGGCTCTGTTCCAATGGCAAAATTACACGACACGGGACAGGGGGTTGGACCAGTACCACAATTACAGTTTGCCATTTGGCTCATCCTAATGACTTGGGAATGACGCCTTTTACTGAACTTAAAACTGACAAAACACTGTGTAGGGACTTTAGTTAGGATACTTTGTCATTCCTCGCAGACACACCGAAAAATAGGTAGTTCCAAAAGTAGGGTTAAAAAATGGTGCTATAACACTCAAGTATTGGAGATTCCAGACAAAGTAATGTCACTGTTCAATCAGAATACAGTTGATCCTAATAAAGATTTTGAAAAATGCCGCATAAAGAAGATGGACCTACGCAAGGAGTGCCTGCATATTGCAATAGGAAGGATGTACGAGCCAAGGGGTAATTTCGACCTTTTGACACACGCTGATAAAACACCTCTATCTGAAGGGTGTAAAATGACCTGGAAGACAATGTTCCCCCTCAGGATGAAAAAAGCTCCCTTGATGGATCAAACTACTAATATAAAGGCATGTGTAAATCTAATGTCAAGACTGGTTCCAAATCAAGACACCAATCGTGAATTTGAAGACTTAATAAGAAGGAAATGCTTACCACACTGGGTGAATAACATCAAAGAACCAAGGCGTCAAAATGAATCCTTATCAAAGGCTGAGAGAAAGCTATTCGGCGTAGGAAGAGCAAATGAGTCGAGGAAAAGGGTTTTCCTAGACGAAGGCTTAGAGCTGCATAACTTCAAGATTCCTTCAGCAAAAGCTGATCCTATTGTGGAGGAATTTGTAGCCTATCTCGGCTCAGACAACCTGGACAGCAATCTCCCACCAATTGGGAGGAGATCATATAATTCTGTAGATGATGAGGCAATTAGCGTCAGTGAACAGATATTGTCAACCTTCAGCCCCAGCATTGGGGATGAGTTTATTAGTATGTATGAAGCAATGTTACGTCCCGTAGCATCTTACATGTACAACCAAAATGATGGTATTGTCGTTCTGCCGATAATAACCACTGAAATTGTTGACGGAAAGTCTTCGAGGATGATCCACGGTGCCGTTATTAAGGGCCCTGCTCACTTAAACAGCGACTCATCTAAGTTACCCTTAATAGTTAATAGTGTTTCAGATGATATATCGGTACGTAGCCGGAAAAGCTAAAGAGGTTTATCATGACTCTACCTTATTTCATTATAGGGAACCAGAGGGAATACGGAATGATATATCAGTAATTTGTTACCAGTTGGGAATGTGGCCAGTTAAAATCCGACACAATCGCGGATTATCAAGAGTTCAAATTCAAACTGCCAGCATAATACATGCTTTGGCAATGCAAATAATAGAATCGGTCGGAATTACCAATTGGGAGGAATATTTGCCTAGTACCTTGACTAAACTCAAGAATATCGCAAGATTAATTCATGCTGAGAATATTCCTCTTAGCCGTTTGTAACAATAATGAACTAGAGGGGTTCCTCGCTAACTTCAGGCGTATTTATATAATGGGCTGTGCAGCAATTCACGGCCGCCTAGTTGTTCAACTTCCCGGTGAAAGGTCAGAAAGCAAGTGCAGTGAGTCAATTATCCAAAACCCTATGATATAATAAAGCGCTTTTACCACAGATAAATGAGAACGTACCAACAATCTATTAGTGTTGCTCTAATTTAGAATATGTATTAGATGCTTCTGTTAGAGAAGCCTGTGGAATTTTGTGTAGAACGAAGATTGAAAAACATAACTTTCAATTTCTTTAGGTTAAATGTTAATTTTAATTCAAAATATTCCAGAATATCTAATTGCGAATAATGTAGGGCCAACCGCAACAAAAAATCATGGGTCGCAATTGTCCGGGTCACAATTGTCCGGACACCGTGGCATGGTAAGGCTCAATCTTTTCGGATACAGACAACACAGCCATAAGATTCAAAAAATTGGTCAACATCTAATGTGACAAAATGATAAAAAATGACATGCTATTCATTGGCATCCTATATGGATTACGGGATATTTCAGATGGCAGTATATAAATATAATATTGCTTGTCCACAGTACCCTCTAAAAGTGGCAGCCCGCATAGGGCAGGATCTCGAAAGGGTTAATTTTATAATGAACTTATGTTTAAAATTTTAAGACGCAACTACGGATGATCCCAGATCTCAATGCCCTCGACCATGTCAACAACGAGTTGGAATTACACGGAGGGAGAGGGTGGTACATCCTCGGCTGGGGGCTACCTTGGTCAATGGTGTACCTGAAGACGCCAGAGTTCATATCATGCGAGATCATTTCCATTGGAACTAAATTCTTTTCCATTGGAACTAAATTCGCATGAGGCTTAAATTGGAACTAAGTACGGGGAATCGTAATTGCCAATTGCCAAATTATATTTTCCAATTGGCTGCAATATATTTACTGTAAATCTAAAAGGCCATTTTATATATTTTGATATTTTTATAGGGCCACTGTTAATAAATTTAACTAACTCAATCTAACATGGGTGTATTTTCCCAGGAAGGCCATTTAATATATTTGTTTTGGGTTTTAGGGCCATATCTTTGTATTTCTAATTCAGGGAATATTCTTAGGAAATCTTGATAAACCTGATAAACCTATGATAAATAAATGATAAATGATAAATCTATGATAAACCTGATTGATCTGGGAAGCTACATTAAGCCTGATTCTGATAGTTAAGGAAAAATCTGGAATCCCACCAAATAAAGGCCAGGCATGTTTATAATAAATCTAATTATACATAATGAATGGGAGAATCTTTTAGGCTCATTAAGCCAAGTTCACCACGATGGATGATCATCCACAGTAAATCATTGCACTCTGTTTCCCAAGTTGCTTTGGTTCCCATTTATCGACCACTGAAGGATGAAAGCCAGCCAGTGTTGGGCTAGGCTGCAGCATTTAAAGCACTGTGCCGAAACAGTGCTGCCCCATCTAGGGATCGAACCAGAGCTTCGTAATTGGATGCCCAGGAATGTCATCACTAGACCTGTTTATACTTTATTATAATTAACACTATAATTACATTATACATTATTTATTATATAATATTAAATATATAAAAATAAAATAAAATATTACATTTATCTGATATACCCTGCAACCGGTCTATCTTTACTAAGTATGACAAGTGGAGCAACAGCTAACCAAAACTACGATTGTTTGGCGAATTCAGCATCAGTGCCATTGGGTGATAGTGTATCACTTCGAAAAACTATAGTAAGAGATACTTTAACAGGAGAACAGACAAATACAAGAAAACTTACTTTACTTTATCACTTACTTTATCAAACTGCCATTCCAACGTTTGCGGTTTAGGGCAGAACCCAGTCCATATCAGTTATAAGACTCAAGAACCAATAATTGTTTGGTTAGCTAGTACAATTGTAACAAATGTTTCTATATTATGGGAAATTGTGTCAAAATTTAGTTCCCAAAATGTTAACTGGGGAGGTTTTCTTCTAAGTTTCTCCACTACATTTCTAATTTCGTATACATTACCACCCTGAACTACCTGCCAGACATATTATGCTAAGAAGCCCAAATCTACTGAACTCTTAGATATACTTAGAAATGGAGCGAACGAAAATGTTGACGACTTCTCACCCGAACATACTCTAGCCGTTTTATTTAGACAACTACCAGAAACCGCCGTTTTATTTAGACAACTACCAGAAACCGATGTTATTCAATTAACCTCAAGTCGTGACGTGATATTAAATATAGATAGAACTCTTTCTAGATAAAATATCTAGAAAATTCTAGAAAAGATAGAAATATCTATCATTTTTTTTTCAAAAAATACTAGCTATTAAAAAAACACACTAGCTACCATAAAAAAATATCTATTAAGGTTCTAGAACATTCACCAATATCTAAAAAAAACACTATAAAACAATATTATATTTTTTGTGGCCGCTACACCACAGCAAGTAGAGCATGGCGGATGATGCTATAGAGTTTGGCATGGCCAAGGTCACTCAGGTGTATACCATCAGAGTGCAGCAAGGTTCCTCCCTGCACCCGATGCCATAATGCACCTTGCATTTTAATTAGAACGCCGTTCTGGGCGTGGTCGAGCCACGCCGCCATCCGCATATTTGTGGCGACACGACGTGAATTATAATCGGGGTCCACAGACACACCTTTAGGGCGCATTGACCTTGGGAACATTTGTGTCCATAAGACACAGGAAGCACCATTGGAAGAATATTCCTGAATCAATGTCTTTAATTTGGAGACAACGTAATCTGTGTCTCTCACACACAGATCGTTGCTTCCAAATACAAGTACAATGAAACAAGGTTTATTGTCCCAATTTGCCATTACCTCCTGTGCGTTATGGGTTTCAAATGTTCTCCCAGACCGCAGCTGAAAGGTAACTTGTACATGATCAACAGTACTAATAGCTTGGACCGGTCTTGGCATAATATAGACTGAATAGAGCAAAGTAGTGGGTGAAGATAAATGGGTGAAGTGATGATTTAATATTAAACAGCGTTCCGTTTATATAGAAAATTGTAAACCATATTGATGGTGGGGACAGTTGTTAATTCAGCGTGGGTGGTTACGGGGTACATGTGCGGATTAGTCACCCAATCTAATAATACCATATATGGTAATTATGGCTACTGTTTCTTTGTAACTACATATTGAATTTCGTCTCAGCAACTGTAGCTAGCAATTTACATTGTACACTGAAACACTTGCTGTAATATTACCTTAACAGTTCTTGTGGTAGCCTACTGGTAAATGTGGTTATTGCTTGATGGCTGTCAGTAGGATTACCTCCCTATCTACCTCCCTCTATTTACCATACCTCCCTAATAATACCATATATGGTAATAATTCACTTCGAGCATCGCTAAGCCTTCTAATTGGTCGTTACATTGAGTTATTCGAACTGTAGGGTAGAGTGATATTCCTCTGGCTGTTATGTTGGCGGGTTGTGATTGGCTTATTGATATTGGTTTTGTAAATCGGTGATGCGTTTGTTTGGTTGAAGGGTGTTTGTTAGTAGAAGCACACTGTACATACCAACTTAATACAATATATGGTAGGTGTAATGATACCACACAGGCTAATCATTGGTTGTTAGATTATAGGTGTTTAGTCATGTTTGAGATTTTAAATAATAACATTTCATTGGCAACTCTATTTCCATTGGGTAAAGGGCGCTAGACAGGTGATAATTAATAATATGAAATAGTAATACAGTATAAAAGGCATGCCACATTTAAATTAGGCCAGTGTAATCAAATAGTCTGTAGTGTTTATCTAATTTAAAGTTTAAATTCTGATATTGTTCTGATTGTAGTATTGTGGCTTTAGCTTCAGTATTGTATTGCTTATTGCCGTTCTGCTGGAAGTATGTACAATTGAAGTACTGCTGTAGTAAGTTAGTAAATACTGAAGTAGGCTTAATCCTTGGCGGTCTGCCAGTAATGACAATACAAATAATAGGCCTGTTAGAGCGTTACATTGTATGCATTGGAGTTATGTTTATAGGTAGTCGGGGGAACTTCTAGAGTTGAAATTTCTACTTCGTTTTTTTTTAATTGTATTTTTTATTAAAATTAAACTTTTGGAATAGGGCCTACCGGTAGAGTTTAAAATTCAATCTTTTTTTCAATTGATCTTTTGGAGTAGGCCTGTCGTAGCTTTGGAGATATTGAAATCTGGATTTGGAATCCTTACTGGTACCTGGTAGGCTTATTCCATTGTACGTATTCTCGTAGTATTTCAGCTAAATTTGAAATGTAATAAACCACGTACATGACGATATTAGAATCGTTGAGTCTTCATACCCAGAGAATTGGTTTTGTTTGCGGTTATTTTTTATGATTTGGTTTGTGATTTTGTTTGTGATTTGGTGTGTGATTTGGTTTGTGATTTGGCTGTTTGGTGTGATTTCTTGTGCTTAATAGTATAATTAATTCTGTAATTGTTAATAGTGTAATCCTAATACTAATCTAATACCCGGCTCAAATCAATTTGGTGCACACCACTTGGCTGCCCGATTTTTTTGGTTATAGAGCATAGAGTGACTACTGAGTGTCTGACCATGTGACTACTGACTGTCTGAGCATATTGTAAGGGTCCAGTAGTATACCGCTTACCAGATCCTAGTAACGATGTATCTTACTATGAGACTCTAGTAATGTATACGGGCTTGTACAGTATCTGACAACAAATCCCAGTCCAGGATATCTAAACAAACAGATACAGTACACAAACGACTACTGGCGAGGAACAGAGCCTTGTATCTATTCTATGTACGTGAGCGGGTCGAATGCCTACGTACTAGACAGAAGGATACCTGTCCTCTAACCGGTGAGGCAGATGTACAGTTACAGTAACAGACCAAACTCACGGGAAAACAATCCCCGCGCAGCGAATCCTAACTATCACTGACAGTCCTAAATACAGTAACTTGCCGCGGTGTGATTTATATGGTTTATATACGAGCTAGTGGGTTAACAGACCTAGCGTAACAACACTGACAGTCCTAAATCAGTCGAAAAGGGGTCGTGCCTAAATGTAACAATAACTAATCCCCCTGTACGAAATCAGTCTAAAAGGTCAAGCCTAAATGTAACAATACCGTTGTCCAGACAAACAACAGTTTAATAACGAAAATGAAATACTCCTTATCTTGCCGCAACTAAATCAGATCCTAATTTTACAAATACAGATAATTTCCACCTAAAGTAATGTATAGTACGCTATAGCTAGTAGAACTTTAAGGGCGATATGTTTTAGGGCGTGTGTGTGTGGGTGTGTTACAAATAAAACAATTTCGAGTAATTCCTTTTACTAGGTTTTAGTGATTTTCTGACTAAATGATACCGTGCGCTAGCTACTAAAATAAACTAGTCGCGTTTGTAGAACTTTATACTCACGAATGACGTCAAAGCTCTCTCCTTCCTATCCACAACCCAATGGGCAACCACAGTGTTAGTAACTACACCCGTGATCGGCACTAATACCAGATTCTGGTTGTAAGATAAGAATAGGGGTTAATCGCTACCGTACGTTAGCTGATCTGGTATACTAATTTAATTCTAGAACTTTGTTGCTGCGGTAGTTAGCAGCAATACCTATCAGTACGTGGCAAGGCGCGGTAGGATATTAATAAACCTCCCTAGGCCAAGCAGTGTGCCGGTAGCAGAAATGCTCCTTGCCTGATCAAATAGCTAACTCCAGACAGGGGGGGGGGGGGGGGGGGGGTACTAATGTACGTTCTACAAAGCGAACCGGTACCAAACAGTCAGTGCTATGAATCACTAAATTATGGAACATATGCTGTCCGTACCTAATGTGTACTCGCGTACTGACGAATAGCAATAGTTCGCACCTGTAGGAAGTACAGGTTAACCCAGGGGTTCGTAGGACTGACAAGAAGGGGGGGGGGTGTCTGGATATAATTATTTGATCCTAAATTTGCGGCGTCCAGTGCGGTGTCACGCTTACCCTGATCTATAGGTCTTACGGCGGGCAAGGGCGTCGAACAAAGTCTTACCTTCTCACAAAGCGGGCGCTGCATAGCAAGTGGAGTATTTCGAAGGGCAAAGGGGGTGCGCGGTCAATCCAAATGTGGGCGCTAGCGTGTTGTGGACATCCCTTCCCTGCGTTGCTTACGGCCTAACGGTCTAGGCTGCCATCTCCCTGGTGTTCGGCTGTCCCGAAGTCGGACCAAAAGAAAACATGTCAGGAAATTGCAGTATATTTACAGTTTTACAAAGGATTTATCAAAAGGAAGTTTCAACAAGAAACCGAATAAACTAATTTTACAAATAAGATATAAGTGTACAGTTAAGGGTTCTAAGAAGTTAATAACGTGATAACCGAAGGCAAACCGGCCCTTTTATACTAGAAATTGCACATGGAAACTAAACAGAATTTTCCACAGCTTCACCATTGAGCAATGAAGTGCTTCGTGCTCTATGATTGGCCCAGCTCATCGTTCAACGCAGTCCGGCCCTTACACTAAATCTGGGACATGGAATCCTAACAGAATTTTCCACTGCCTCACATTTGAGCAATAAGATAATTTATGCCCTATGATTGGCCTGGCTCATTATTCGCTACGTTGTACGCTTCTCATTGGCCTACCAATTAGCACCACACGAAAATAAATGGCCCCAAAATACAAATTTCCCGACTGGGATTCGAACTCGTAACCTACGTAATGTAACCAACGCCTTAACCATCTGACCACTACGCCACGAGAGTACCTAAGGGTTTTATGTGTACAAATATGAATAGGCATATTACATTACTGTAACTTAATCAAAATACGTCGGATTTTCAAAAGTTTTTACGTTAAAGTTAAACTACAAATGCTACCTTATAGTGAAATAATTCATCACCGCTCCATGAAAACAGTAAGTAAGACTGTTTTCACCAATCAAAATATAAAATATCTACAAACTATTTCTAAATTTACTGGTAGGGCCTAAAATATAAAATATAATCACTATCTAATCATTGCATACTTAATATTGCAGATACGGCGTAAATACAATCGATCGTACATACAAATATAAATTTACGAATTAACTTTAGTGCCTAAAATACAAAAAAAGGCTTTCGGTTATCAAGATAAACAAATTAAACAAATCAAAACAAATAATTCAAACAAATCAAAAAATAAATCAAACTCTTTCGATAAATCTTTATATATTGTAAATATACATAATAAACCTTCACCAAATTAAATCTGTCCAAATATAATATAAACATAATGCGCTAATAACTTCCAAATGAGTCTTAAAAGGTCCTCCTGACGAGCTAAAAAGTTCGTCCTGCTGGTCTGGATATCTTCTCCTGAGCACTAATTGCTAACGGTAGGCTCGCAAGCCTTCCTTTCCATATCTCGCTCCTCCAAACCCAACATTCAAACATAATGTCCAATATAAATATCCAAATAAAATATCCAAATATAATATCCAAATATAACATCCAAATACAATATCCAAATATAATA